>JALGXP010000091.1:0-91456 GCA_023333625.1 Bothriochloa decipiens
CCCCCCGCTAGACGTAGGGCCTTCTTTGCCCGAACCAGGATAAATCACTGTGTCATTCTTGCATCACCCACCGGATTAGGGAGCACGCGGATACGATATTACTCGTTGGTGTTAACCCCTCGAGGGCCAGAACACCGACAGGCGTAGTTGTGTACTACCGGTAGTACCGCTGGTGGTACCGGTAGTACCGGTTATATACATATATTTATTTTTAGGCCAAGTCGAAGGTGCCCAGTTGCGCAGGAAATGTACTACCGGTAGTACCAGTTCTATTTTCGGTCCTACTTCCGGTAGTACCAGTATGTCATCCTGTGCACGCTCTGATATGACAATGGTCATATTTGGTGAGGTACCGGTAGTACCGGTGGTTCCATCAGTACTACCGGTAGTTGTTCTGGATAGACCATATATATATACCCCTCACCTCTCTCTTTTCTCAGCTCTCACCATTTCACTCATTCTTTACCTGAGAAAGAAAGCTCCCAAGCACTAGCTCGCCTGCTCTCTCTCCCCTTTTGCTCCCAAACTTCAACCCCTCAAAGATTCAAGCTAGGGACGTGAGATTAGAGAGTGGAAACTTCGATCTACGACTTGAGCACTTGGTTTCCTCATCTTGCCGGCTTGATTTGTGTTTGTTACTCTTGGGTTCTTGGAACCCTAGCCGGCTATGCGTTCTTCGTGGCTGCCCGTGTTGCCTCATTTGTGAGGGCGCCCCGAAGTGTTTGTATTACCCTTGATTCTTAGTGAATATCTCAAGTTTACCTTCATGGTTGCTTGAGGGAGGAAACCTTTGTGGTAACCTCAACAACGGGGACGTAGGAACTCCTTTGTGGGGATTGCCGAACCTCAGATTAAATCGTATGTCTTGCTGTGGTGGTAGCATCGACTACCCTTGTTCTTATGTTCTTCGTGTTCTTCATCCCTACCCTCAAAGTTCATAGGTTGGAGGACTTGATCTACGATTTGATGCAGTGAAACACCTCAAGAAGTTCAACACCTTTATCAGCAACATTAACAAAGGGGTGGTAACAATTGGATCTGAATTTACAGCTCATTTTACTCTGATTTTCATTTCGATTTCGTAGTTTCGTAGGCTACCGGTAGTACTAGAAGTTTGCATCGGTAGTACTGGTTTTTGTACTACCGGTAGTACCGGTGCTACTTCCGGTCCTACTTTCGGTAGGTATTTAACTTCCGCATTGGAGTTTGTAAGTTTTAGGTTTTCGATAATCGCCTATTCACCCCCCTCTAGGCGACATCCTAGGTCCTTTCAGGTTTTCACCCGGGGAGATCCTCATGGAGGACAAGACGACGCCTCCAGCGAGAAAAATGGCGCCCACAGGCATCACCACCGTCCAAACATGGTAGCACTGCCACTGCCTTCAAGAGCCGTGTTATTACACCATACACCAGCGACATTTAGCATCACTAGATCAATCCATCAAATCCGGAAAACTAAGCTCCACCGACTAGTTTCCCATTGCGGACGACGAAACCATCACCAGTGTAGGCGCCTCCTCCTGCCCTAGGGTCACCAGGTTTGGACGCCTCCAAACCCAGCGCCCCTACCTTGATCTGACCGCCGCCGTAGCCACCTAGGCTGCTTGCCACCGACGCGGCCGGTAAAGTCGTGTGGGAGGGGCAAGTATCACCCTCCTCTCACCTGCATGAACCACCGCCGCCATTGTTGCAACCGTCGTCAGCAGCCAACGGCGTCGGCTGCCACCACCACTGGCAGACCAGGCACGAAGACGATGGATCAGCGACCACGTCGCTCACCGCCGCCGCTGCACACAGATCCGCCCAACCCCTGCAACATCCGTCCACGACGACGGTGGATCGGCGACCACGTCGCTCACCGCCGCCGCAGCACACAGATCAGCATCCGTCCACGACAACGGTGGATCGGCGACGACGTCGCTCACTGCCGCCGCCACACACGGATCCGCCCAACCTGCCCTGATCCGCCCAACCTGCCCTGCACTCCACATCCACCGCCACATCGTCCGCGCCACCACCAAGCCGCGGCCTCCGGGCGCCGCCCTGATCGGAGGACCCTTCCATCCTCGCCTCCTGCGCCTGCCCGGGCTCCTGGTCGGCGCCGTCGCGGTCGCGAGCGGCGACCTCGCCGCGCCCCATGCAGCGCAGGCGAGTCGCCCCTCCGATTCGCGACGTCCAGCGCCACCACTCCACCAGAAACAGTGGCCCCGCCGCCGCCATCATAGCAGGCAACGCTGGCCTTGCCGGCTGCCTACTCCAGCGGCGGCGCAGCGGAGAGGGAGGCAGGGAGGGGAGGCGGCGGCGCGGGTTAGGGTTCCGCCCGCGTGGAGGTGGAGAGCAAGTTAGCTTCTCACGGTGAAATAACTTACGACTTCTGTTAGCTATCTGGTCAAATATTTAACTTACAGAAATTCTTTGTCCTTTTTAGTACTAAAGTTAATGAGAATATCAGATCTCAAATTAAAGTATTTTTCTGTGCGTGATTTACTGCCAAATACTATGCATCTCGGCCACCCTATGATTTTTAGTCGTTGTCATAGGAATAAAGCTTATGCTTTCATTTTTAATAAATTCATTGTGAAGCTTACCACTGTTAAAGAAAAAAAACTAAATCATGCCGGTAGAATCACTTATATTAAATTGGTTTTAGCATCGATTCCTATCTATTATATGTCTACTGTTTTTTTCTCTAAAACTTTTATAGAGAAAATCAATGCTATCATACACAGATTTTAGTGGGCAGGTATAAGAAGCTTCTAGTCCTATTGCATTCCGTTCTTGGGAGGATATATGTCAGCCCAAAGAAAATGGGCGCCTCGGCATCCGTGATCTTCGTACAGTTAATAAAAGTTTGATTATCCTGCAGTTTGGAATGTGGCTACTAGCAAAAATACTTTACTCTCTGCCATCCTAAAGGCTAAATATTACCACAACAAATCATTCTGGACTGCCACCAATGATGGACCCGAATCCATTTTCTGGTCTTCTGTTTTGCAGATTAGAGCAGAGCTGTGCAATAATACTGTCTATCAAATTCAAGGTGGTAATACATCCATATGGTATGCAACATGGAGCTCGGTTTGGAACTCTATTTATGATCACCTCCTATCGCCGGTCACCACCTCCCCATTACCTTTAAAAGTATCTGACCTTTGGCTTCCTGGTACTCACTCTTGGAACTTGGAGCTAGTACTCTCCAACACTGTTACAGCCCAGGCTAACCAAGCTATTCTCGAAATCCAACCCATCCCGACCGACCAACCCAATATCCTTCGATACAAGCCAGCTAAGAATGGCCTGTGCACCTCAAAAAACATCTACAAACATTTGTCATCGCAGCTTCTTGTCCACCTACCACTTGAAGGTTCCCGAAGCATTCACACTGAAGCGAACAAGATTTTACAGCGAGCTTGGAACAACAAGGACCTTCCCCCACTCCTCAAAGCCTTCACTTGGAGATTGATAAGGCGAGCCCTTGCCACAGCTGAAAGGGCTGTCAGGTACTCCTCTCATATTGATCCGAATTGTTCTTATTGTTATGTAGGTGAAAACGACAGTTACATATTCTTTCACTGCAACCTGGCTCGTGCAGTGTGGTTTTCGACTAATCCACCTTTTAGAACTGACACCCTTCCACATGAAAATGATGGTATTCAGTTAACTCTTTCCTCTCTCATTACGGCAACCACACCGGATAATTTATTTTGCAAAATTATAATGACCCTGTGGTACTTGTGGAAGGCGAGAAATGACAATTGCTTCCAAGGAAAACTTGGAATCCTTGGCAGGTTCACCATGTTGCAGCACACATCACAGCCCATCAGCAAGCTCAGGATGATAGCAGCGTCAATAACACACACCTCTCAGTGACAGATCAAGACCAACCTACTACTACTCGTTCACAGGACAATGGCCAAATAGCCATGGCCTGCAAGGTATGCCATCTCAAACTGCAGGTACCAACTCCTATCAGAAGGACATGTATATTATCAACATGCCGGCGCTTCTTTCGAGCACCCGCTGCTACGTGGATGCCTTAACCGCCCCAGATCATCCATCTTTGCCGCCGAGGCAGGCTGGTCTTGGAATTCTTTTTGTTAACACGCAGGTTCAGCCGACTCTGACCATCTATGTCAAAGCAATCATGACAGGGACTCAATCCTTGCTCATGGCAGAGGCGGCCTCATTAGCTCTTGCAGCCCTGATTAATGATCTGTTGAATTTCACCGAGACTGCTAGTCTCTAGTGCACTTCCTCAATACTACAGATCAAGCCAACCCACCGGAGTGGAGGATTAAAATCTTCACCCAGATGTTTGCAAATTTTGCAGGTCCACGACGATCCAAGATCTTTAAGATTAATAGGAATCTCAATTCCACTGCTGATTCTTTAGCAAAGCAGGCTTTAATCAGCTCTGCTGATCCTAGCTCTAATTGTCAGCATGAGTGTACCTACCACCATCATGTTCACCAGTGCCCTCTGAATGCTGTTGACTCTGTAAACATGCCTTCTGTAAGGCTAATAGCAGCGATGTGCTGCTGATAATATATTAATTGTTTGTTGTAAAAAAAAAACTTATTATCCTTTTTTATATTTTATTCTACCTCAAGCTCTTCTAACCTCTTGTTGTCAGTGTTTCTAGACGGCCTTGCTAATCGTATGACATGTTTGTTTTCTCCTCCCAAGTATGTCTTCTATGGCCAAACCGCCTAATTAATACGCTCACAAATATACTTATCTTTTATACGGTATAAAATAATCACCCATCTGAAAAATTACATCATATATTTTGATAGTAAACATATTTTTTAAACCAGATAGTAAATATATTTGAAATACATGTGTTGATACTATTTTTAAAAGCTACAAGTAGTTATTAAAGTTTAAATTAATCAATTCATCGAAACGTGGGAGTGTCATTAGCCTAACAAATAAGAGCAACTTCAACGATTTTGCAAATCTTCTTTGCATTCTTGTTTTTACAAAAATGTCTACAAAACTGTTATTTAACGATTTGGCAAATGAGCTTTGTATTTTTTTAACTTGGCAAAATTATGGGATGAATTGGCATATATACAAACTCACGATCGGCTTGGCATCCCGTCTCGCGCGCTACTCCGCGTGCTCTTTTCTCCCGCGCCAGCTCTGGGTCTACAAATTCTTCTTTTGTCAAATAAATAATGATAAACTGTTGAAGATTGATTTTTTTTATATTTATCATGTTCATTTTGGACTTTTGACAAGCTCCTAATTTTGCGAAAGAAAATACGGAGTATGCAAAACTGTAACAGTCTCGATCGTCCAATTCCCCAATCGGGCTCGCTGTTTGCGTGCGGCTGGGACTGGGACACTGACACTCGGCGTGGGGTAGTAGGGAGGAGCCGCGGAGAAGAGGGCGCGATTCGCCGGTGGCCATCGGGGGGCGGGGTCAGGCCAGCGGGCGTCCTGGTCGTCTTCGCCTGGGCGGCAGGGGCAAGTTCCCCGGGCTGCGGCCGCCGGCCGGTCGGCACGCCGGTAAACACGAGACACCGGTACTCGGAAGCGAGCCTGTAAGGAAGCCACACGCAAAGGCCGGCAACGAACTGCACTCGAATCTAAAGAAAGGTACGCAATTGCCATTTACAACTTTTTTAATGCAATAACTGATTAAAGTACTAGCAGTAGCTTCGGTAAAAAATAGTAAGACTACAGTAGCATAGTTATTCTGTATTTATGCAATTGCTATCAGTTTATTTATTCTGCACTCATTCTTGCAATTAAAATTTGCAAGATGTCGAAATGAACGTTCAATCATCCTTGGCGCCTGGAGCATCTAGAAACACCGGAATGATTGTGTCTTCAATGGGATTTCTCCAAACATTAATTCACAGCCTTAAGTATAGCTAGGGATGAAGCCCATTGGTGGTGTTTGGCAGGAGCTAAGGGTCTGTCCTTGCTCACTGCTGGGGGACCTTAGTTTCTTCCCTGTTCGGTCGTTGTACTCTCTGATCTAGGTTGGAGGTTATTGTGGTGGGATGTGTGAGTGGTTCTGGGTCTATGTAAGACTTCTATTTCTTCTACTAATACAATGATACGTAGCTCTCCTGCGTATTCGAGAAAAAAATCATTATTCAAGCAGTAGCAGACTAGCAATAATCCAATTATGGATAATGATGAGAACAGAAGACAGCCCAAACTACCAATAGTAGAGTTTTGATTCTCAGATGTTGTTAGTGATCCAGTATTATCCAGTATTGTGTAAAGCAATTGATGCGTATTCATTTGAGATTAGAGATCAAGTGAATAGGACCTATGCTTTGAGAGGCCCCACTCAACCAATTGGTTTTTGCATTTCCTCACAAATGGCAAAATGGGGAATGGAGATCCTTCCAACAATGTTGGTTTGACAAGTACCTGTGACTCCCCATGGAGATCCAGTATTGTGTAACCCAGCCTATTTATAGGATTGGTGGCTAGGATAAGGCATTCGGACTGATGATTTAATAGACTCTTCTTTTCGAACAAGACATGATGCAATTTGTTTCTGTGCAACTCTCATCATGTCATGTGACCGTTAAGTTGTACGCACCAACCGGTTCAACCCAAAAGTTTAAGCGATTGGGAAGAGGTGGGCAATGCACTTATACAAACTTCAACCCCCCGACTCACATGCAGCCAGAGAGAGGTGCAAACGTGAACTAAAGGGGCGGAGGACTTAAGTTGCCTCTACTAGGATTCGAACTCGAGACCTCTGGCTTTGATACCACGTTAAGTTGCACGCACCAAACGGTTCAACCCAAAAGCTTAAGCGATTGTGAAGAGGTGGCCAATGCGCTTATACACACTTCAACAGTGACGTCACAAGTTATTAATTCACTATTTGCTTAATTTCTTTTCTTTCAGGCTCTATCCCTTATTAATATCACAAGTTATGAGTTCACCTGTTTGCTTAATTGTTTTTTTCAGGCTCCATCCCATATTAATTGACCACTGTAATACAGATAAACTACATTAAATTTGGCTATGGCAGCTGAGGAAGATGTCAAACAGAGGCAGATTGTCGAAAATCGTGCGAGAAATATAAGCCACAATGTTCGGTGCACTGAATGTGGTAGCCAATCGATTGAAGATTCACAGGCTGATGTTGCTATTCTGCTTAGGAAGGTACTTGTTTGCAAAACTCATAGCTCAATGCAACTGTGTTTTTTCTATCGAAAACCTCGATGCAGCTGTGTTGCTTGGTACATCTCTTATTTGCATGAGTGTCTGTTCCTTTGCCATTGAATTGCTGAGTTAAACTTTGTTGGTGGTCAAAGAACTGTTGTTAACTGGGCATGATATTAATTTATCAGGCATGATATTGTCATATATTTGCTTCTGATGTTTAAATGCATCACAAGATGCAGGTAGGACCTGTTAGAAATTGGAATGATGCAGCTATTGAATTCTTGGTTTTATGAAATGGAATATGTATTGGTGCAATCATTTGTTTTTTCAAAAAAAAAATCCTCATAAATTTACTGGCTTTCAGAAACATCTAGAAATCTGGAAATTTATAGGAAACAACAAACGTCTCATCGCATTTTAGACAGTGGTGTCGAGTCTATCTCAAGCAATGTCTCAAAGAACTTTGAATTCCTGACACATTGGTGTTTAGATTTTTGAAATTCTGATTTCAACTAAAGTTTTGACATTAGTTAGTTGAAACCTGAAAGTTTCCGTGCTAGTGTTACCAGATGTTAAGCTCCTATATGTGCTTCTTTTTCTTCCTCTACTATATTTGTTTATACTTTCTCCGGTTCAGTTTATAAGGCATAGTCAGGCACAGTCTTCCAAATTATAATTTAACCATTCATCTATTGTGTTATATTTTATGATTATAAAATTATGAAAATTTGGTAGTATATTTATTGTAAATCTAACCTTATCAAGTTTGTATTGCAATAAATTGTTGGCCTAATTATTGGTCAAAAATTTGTATTTTTGAACTTGATATGCATGTGCACCTTATAAACTAGACCGGAGGAAGTATACTTAAATGTATGGCAAGTTGGCGTCCATGAAAAAGAGACATTCAGTGGTAATCCTAATTTAACAGCAACACTTCTTTCCTGTGATATTTTTTGTCAGACAGTAATGATATTACATTTTCAGCTCATTCGTGATGAAATAAAAGCCGGAAAGAGTGATGAAGAGATCTACAATAAGGATGAGTATGGAGAGACAGTACTATATGCCCCTAAATTTGATCTTCAGACTGCTGGGATATGGCTTTCACCTGTAATCCCTAATAAAAATCTACCATTTTGTATATGTTTCCATTTGTCTTATATAATAACTGTATGGCATGTGCTACTCCTCAAGAGCTAGTGACTCACTGGCTCGTCAAATCCTCTGAAATCTGTTTATCTGAATCTGAGAACAAGCATTTGGTTTTCTCATTAAGTCCATTGTGTACTGGTCATTGTGGGTGGTATAGCAGCTGGCATCTGGGCTTACCAAAAGCACAGGCAAAGGACAAATGTTCACATTATGACTCTGAACCTAGTCCGAGGGGTACCACTGACTCCGAGGGAGAAGGAGACCATGCTAGACATCCTTACACCTCCACCACCTCCAAGGAAGTGGTGGTGGCCAGGCAAATGATGTAGAATTCACGGAGGCCGTCTTGTGGCGACCACGCTAGACCATTTCTAGCAGATAAAGCCATAAAGGGGGGAGGGTGGGGATGAGAACCGTCTTGTGTTGTCTGCCGTCGCTGCTGCTTTGTGCAGGATCCGATACCTGCTAATGAGTTTGACAAGGTCATCACTTATTCCATTACAACCCAAAACATTAACTTCTCAAATTTTTATTATAAAATAGATGTATCTACAGTGTTTCTTCTACCTTTGTTTCTTGTTTCTATCTGTAGACAAAATGTCACCCCCTTTCCTCTGCTTTCATTGGCAAACTTTGGGGCCTGTTCCTGTTTAGATGTGGTGATTTTTTTTGTTCTTGTATTTATTCAGTGAAATTGAACTGATTTTTATAAAATTCCTGCATGATTCCTATGAAATCTCTGCATGGTTCCTGTGAAATTCCCGCGTTCCACAAGCTGACCATTGTACCACATTTGATGTATATATAATTTGCATGGCCACCATCCTTACAGTATCTGCACCAAGGCACTAGTATTCCTTCGCTCATTACCTCTAACCCCACTGATGCTTTACTTTGTCAAACCTTGTTTATTCTCTAGTATATTTGGAAAGCACGTAATGATAACAGGTTTCAGAGACAAACCTGGACATCTGTTCAGGTACATCAAACAGCTAATACCCACATGCATACTCACTTGTCAGCTATCAGAGAACAGGATCAACAGCAAGCCGAGCACCTTCAACAGCCTGATCCAACAATGCTGCATGCAACCACAGCCATCGGTGATGAAAACCAAGGTACACTGAACTCCTAGGCAGGTTTCGATCTACAACTACAGGATGAACAAGTTGCTCAACCATCAGGCCATCCAAGCCTCTACACTGATGCCATCACGGTTGGCAACCAGGGTGTCCAGTCAACATCAAGGATGATGGCCATGGACTCTTATCACACAAGTATCGTGTCTTATTCTGTACGTGCTCCAGGAATGCAACTCCAACACTCCGTTCAGCCTGAACAAAGGATGTCGACTGCCCAGATACCAGGACATCAGAACCACTACGTTGATGCCATCTCCATTGCCAACCAAGGTATTCAGACTTGCACTGCAGGGTTCAACGAACAACGGATGCTCAGCTCTCATGCAGGGTTAACCCACGAGGTTTTACCAGAACTGATCCCAGGGATCAGATGCTTCGTTGCTGCCTCAACTGCACCAGACACCCCAATGAATCAGCCTCAACAAGCTGGAATAGGTATTCTTTTTGTCAACATGCAGGTTCAGCCGGCGAGCTCCATATACATCAACGCAACGGTGCAGAACCCACCTTAGTGATTATGGCAGAAGCAGCGGCGCTAGCTCTTGTGGCCAAGATTGCATGCTGCCTCCAATTCGGCAACGTTTCCATCCTATCTGACAATAGTCAGCTAGTTCAATTCCTTGCCTTCGAAGACCACAAGCACCCACCAGATTGGAGAATGAAAACCTTTACTCAGGAATTTGATAATTACAGGGAAGCTTCTCCGATGAGCTTGTACAAGATTAGCAGGTCACATAATTCCATAGCCGATGGCCTTGCTAGGCAAGCACCCTTTGAACATGTAGAATCACATCACCCTCTACAGGCTGCCTGCACATATGGAGCTCATAGTTCACAGTGTCCATTGCTTATGGCACTTAATTCTATAACCCTACTCTCTGTAAGGTTACTAACAGCTTTGTGCTGTTAATCAATATATAAATATTGTTTGTAAAAAAAACATATATATAATGTTAGTTAAAGACAAGCCCTATATCACTATATGTATATAACTACTCATCCCTATAAATACCTGCATACTCTGTTTATACAAGTACTTTGAGGAGATTAAATCAATAGAATTTGAAGGCACATTAAAGTTCCCAAATAAATTTTTGGTGGTAGCAAAAGTTAATAATAGGAACTATGTAGCTTCCGACGAAAAAGTTTCGCCACATCTACGGCAGTAAAGGCTGTCACGATAACTTTTCATTCCTCTTTTTGAAGAGCAGTTGAAAACCTGATAAGCCAGTTTAAAAGTTAAAATATGTTTGGTCAGTCATATGGTGCTCTTTTGCAGTGGAATATTCGAACTTAAACCACAGCTATAGTTTGACTGAATATACCAATCATAATCTACGAAAAAATGCCGCGAACACATTTATTTGTTCGCTTGAGCTCATATATTAGCCACGGTACAGTGTTTTTCTGCCACAAAAAATCAGCGAAACAAACAGTTATCACTAGTTTTTCGAATTTTATCTGTATGGATCAAAATTCATCATGTTACCTAGCATATGCCTTGCTTTGCCCTCCCCATTCTAAATTATATTTAGCTTTTGTAGATATGTATTTTTTATGTATATTTAGATTGTATACCATGTCTAGTCTAAATATATATAGTAAGAAAAGGAGGTTGCTAAAACTCAGGTGTAGCTTCCTTTCATGCAACAACTATTGAATATATTTTATGTTAATCAACAATGTTCGAATTCGAGAATAAAAAACCTATTAGATAAAAACCATAAACTCAACAAATCTCATCTGTATTGGCACTGTAAAACAATTAATAATTTATAATGATTTCTATAGCCAGACGAGAAAAAAATTAATATGTTATGACACAAAAAGAAAACAATTAACAATTCAGAAGAATAAGATCATGGACAAATTACAAACTACAAACAAAGGAAAGTTGTGTCTAAATATTATTATCGCAGTCATGTGAGCTTGCAAGTAGTTCTTCCGTCGTCTAAAACTCTTGGAAAAAAAACTCGGCCTGCAGGGGGTCAAGCCGCCCCCCGTGCTTTGTAATAGAAGGAAGCCTTCTCACACAGGCCGAGAAAATTCCCGAACCCTAGCCCCGCTCTAACACTGGGAGCCATCACCACACAGGCCAAGAAAATCCCCGAATCCTAGCCCCGCTCTGACACTGGGAGCCGTCACCTGTGAGACTGGGTCGTCTACTTTAACAGTGCTTTGGCACCCGGGGAGGGGATTTTTTTGGTGGCAATCCGGAAATTCGTGTCCGGCAGGACTCGAACCCGGGCGGCCGGCCTGTGGCCTTAAGCCAACACAGCTGTCCAGCTGAGCTCCACGCTCGTTCCCCTAAAACTCTGGGAGATTTCAGGGGTCTAAAGAATAGGAGATGTGAAAAGTAACGTATCAAAAAAAAAAGATCAAAACATTTTAATTTGGTACGGAGTAAGTAGTTGTTTAAAGTGTAAACTTAGGTCGCGTTTGTTTGCTTCTTATACAGAACCATGACGCATTGACGCAGACAACGTCCCCAGACGTTGAATTGTGAGCGTCCGGGTTAGATCATGCTGTCTGGCCAACGAACACATTAGTTAGGTACCGTCATCACCCACCCAAGCAGCACTGAGAGAAGATTCCTTGTCATCCTGGGGGTGCTAGTTTAAGCGCTAATCAAGCAACTAATGTTTCAATCAACGCTGCATGCTGCTGTCATTCAAGAAAGAGAGAAAGCAACGTCTGTGGCATTGTATCCAACAGGGCACATTGCACGCCAGCTCCCATTTGGCAGAGTTCACCGAGCTGATTCTCTGTTGAATCCAGTAAAAACTGTGCCAAAAGAGTTTTTTCATAGAGAATTGATTCTTTGCTCATTATGTGAAGTGATTCTCTAAAATGAACTAAAGAGGCTCAAACAGAAAAGAGTAGTTTCTCATATTCTTCATCATGATTTTAAAAGTTTATTTATATAAAGAATTAAAGAGAGTTACTTTCAGCCACAAAATTACTTATCAGCTTCTATATGTAAGATGAAAAGCTCTACCAAGTACCAACAGAAGAACAGCCTAAATCACATTAGGATTGCCTGAGCCAAGATCGTGTTTACACATGGGTAAACTAATACTAATACAGAGATTCTGAAAAAAAAGTACAAAAGGACCAAACGAAAAATCAGTTGAAACAGGAGAGCGGAGAGTCGATGAGTCCTGGATTGAATCCTGATGATGATTCCGTTTACAAACACTCTATAGTGCAGACTTTTGTAGCAGCCTCTAAACAACAGAGAAACAGGGTATATATGAATATGAGCATTAGCAGCTGGTGGACCGCCACGTGGATCGGATCATGACATCTGGACCGTCGCTTCGGGCCGGAAGCCTTCCTTGAGAAGAGCCGCCATCATCCAAAGCTTCACGGAGGCCTCTCCGATGGCCGCATCTCCTACTTGTTGTTGGCTCACCTGCACGTAGGTACAATTGCAATGATGATCCACACAAATAATTAAGCACTAGCTAATCGATCTCCATGATTAACCAAAGTCAAATAGCTAGCAATCCAATGGATCCATCCATCCATACCTTGAGCGTGAGCGTTGACACGACGCGGTCAGGGCCCGACCGGCCGACGCTGGAGCTCTCCACCCGGAAGCACGCCAGCGACTCGGCGGCCGCGCACAGCGGCGCAGCCACGCCGTCCCGCCGCTCGCATTCCACCGTCACGAAGAACCTGCCGTCGCCGACATGCGCCGCGCCAACGTGAGTCAGCCGGGCGCCGCCAGAGCCCGCGTCACGGCGCTCCTCCTGCTGCTGCTGCTGCTGCTGCTGGCGTCGGCCCGCCGCCCCCGCGCGGCGGCCGTGCTGCGGCTGCTCCTTTCGGCTAGCATGCGGCGACATCGGCCGGGCCTCCAGCGCCGCCACCTCCTCCTTGAGCTTCCTGGCGTGCGCCTGCAGGTTCTTCACGTACACCACCGCGTCGGCGATGATGGACGCCTTGTCCATCTGCATGGCGCATGGACGACATGAATAATCATGTAAACCAGCTATCGATCGAGCTCCTCAACGAACGAACAAAGGTCCAAACTAGCTCCTCCAAAATCGATCCATCGGAGCCTTACCTTTGTGATGTTGGGGACGAGCGACCTAAGCTCGTAGAGCTTCTCCTTCATTCGGACCCTCCGCTTGCGCTCCGACACGATGGTCTTGGATCGGTCCCTCCTCTTCCTCGTCGCACCTGCCGACACGTCGTCGCCGTCGCCGTCACCATCGTCGCGGCGCGGGTGCGGGTGCGGCTCGGAGGCGAGCTCCCCTTCCCCGGCGCCGCCTTGCTCCCCAGAAGGAGGGCTCGCGTCGCCGTCCAAGGATATGCTCTGTGGCGGAGGACCGTCTGGGGAGCCGTCGTCGTTGGACTGCCACTGCTGGTAATCTCCCATGCTGCCGGTGCCATTGACATCATCGCCGCCATCGGCCTGGCCACCGAATAGCTCCTCGCCGAGTTGCATGAGGTCCTCCACCCACCCGCCGTCGTCGGTGGCGCCGCCGACGTGCTCCACGAACAGCCCGCCGTTTGGGAAATGGGCGGGGTCTTGGCCGCTGTCGTCGACGGCAAAGAAGCCCGCCCGGCTGCTGGGCATGAAGTGCTCCAAGTGCAGCAGCTGGTGCTCCATGTCCATGTTGGTTCAAGACTTCAAGTAGTGGTGGTAGTGCTGATCTTGCTATTGGAAAGGGATCGGAAAATGCTGTTGACCTTGGATTGAAGGCCGAGGCCGCAAGTGGCGAGCTCGTAGTATATATAGCTCTGCTAGTCTGAAACGGGACTAGGATGATAGGATTCCATTTGTCATCACGATTAATAAACTGAATTGGAGGAGTGGAATAATAAGAAACTAGGTGCCGCTTACTAGTAGTTAAGAAAGAACCATGCCAACAAGTTATATCGATGTTTCTAGTAACTTCTGCAACTGAAAGGTTGCCAGAAACAAGCCGTCAGCCTATTTATATCATTTACAGTATCCAGAAAGAAATACTTGGCGAATTACATATTTATTAAGGATCAAAAGGTGCTGAACGGTAATTATCCATTCCTTGGAGCTTCGACAAATAAAGCAGCTTCCCTAAGTAAAATAAATAAATAAATAAATAAATAGCTATCAAAAAATGCTATCATCTGGTTATTTTCAAGCGCATCCTTTAAATAAAATTATTTTTTTAAGTGAAACCGTGTCAACGTACGAACACTATGTTAGTTTCTTAAGTGGCCCATTTCTCACACTTAGCAACTTTTGGGTATGGGTTGCTTGAATATTCCACGAAGAGTTTTCGCGAAAAAAAAGAATATTCCACAAAGAGATATCCAATTATGTATTATTTTTGTAAAACGGTACTTAAAATTATAGTTTACTTTAATTTATCTTTTCGTAAAGTCAAACTTTTCTAGTTTTGATCAAATCTATAGAAAAAGACATCAACACTATAATATCAATTTAGTTTGCTAAATTCTTCATGAAATATATTTTATACTAATATTTATTCAAAATATATTTTTTCTAAAATATGGCTAGATGAGTTAGAGGAAAATTATTTAGTACAAAGCTAAAATTAACTATTGGAATGGAGGAGTAAATATTCACCCAAAGTGATTTACTGAACATCCTTGTACTTGATAATTAAACTGAGATCCATATATTCATCCTTGCAGACTCTTACATAATACGAAACCACACTAGCAAATTCTCTTTTGTCCACCTTAGCAGTCTACTTTTATTTGCAATTAAAGTTCACTTGCATAAATAATTATGATATTTATATCAGCAAGACACATCATCCACTAACATACATTTAATTATCCGCATCAGCATAGCACACTATCCACTAACATTAATCTATAATATATAGTTAGTATCTTCCTAAAACTATATTGCCTTGTCCTTAAGCTAAGTTGTACTTATCCACTAGAGTTGTTGTCTCCTTTAATTTATATACAAGCACACAGTTAAGTCTAGGCGTGACTTCGTTTCCCCACTTGTCATGTTTGACATCTACGATGTTTAGAACTACTGCAATTCCCTACCTAGTACTAGTACTAGTAGTAGTATTATAAATCTAGTCTCCTACATGAACAGAAAAAAGACTCAAAACGGCATGTCTCAACAAACTATCACAGTGAAGTATACCGACAGAATTGCCTCAAAAGGAATCATATGCCGCGACAAGGGATAAATAAAATGGTCAAACAAATCCTAGATGAACGTCATTTACTCATAGTAGGTTTCTCTTTGTTTGACCACTCCCCTGACCTAGCAATTCCATGTGTATGTATGCCGGGATGACTCTAGCTAAAACCATAACACTGACGCTTGCACGAAGTTGCACCAATTTGGAGTTGGTATTAATCGTATTCTGGTCTATGGCCAGCTCATCTTGTGGAGCTGCACTACCGCTATGTATGGGTGGAACAGGAGTTCAGGAGTTTTTTTATCCACGTAAAAGGATCTGCTTCTTAAGCCGGAATACCCGGAGGCTATTTAGCTAGTGCGGATCGAGTTTTTTTATTCAGTATTGTTCATGATGTGACCAAGTATAGCAGTCCTTTTTCGTGCCGGTTGAGGGAAGGCATTAGACTGCCCATAGAGTTGGTTTTGAGCAATGCTAAAAAGATAAGAGAACATTGGAGCATCATTTGCACACTACGGGTAGCGATGCCTGAAGAAAATTTGTTGGCGTCATGGATGGTTGCCGCCTCAATACCGAGTCTGGCAACATGCATGTATATGAGAGAAAAAGCTGCACAAGAGAGAGGAAAGTCATCTATAAAGTTGCTTTTTACTATTAGGTGGGTCCTACATAATGCCTACCAGGAACTGCTCGTAGAGCAGGCGATTAAGCCGCAAGGGTGGGAACTGGCCAGTCAGGGACCGAAGGCCTCCAAAGAAGGCTGGGTCAAGTGGCCCCTTTTCAAATGCAGGTGGGAAAAAACTAGTTTCTTTTCTCTTGAATTAACATAAATAATTATTTGGCCGTACCACAACATAGTCTTGGTATACATGCTTCTTGTTGTTTGCAGGTTTTACAAATGGTTATACATCGGGTCCATACGTAGACTATTCACTGTAAGCTTATCCCATATGTGTAGTGGCATTACAACATTTGGTGAGATGTTCTAGCTTTTTAGGCTACGTGTTTTTGCAGAGGCCGGAAGTAGGTTCAAAATTATTGTATCAATTTCATAACAGTTATTTTGAATTAATAAAGTACTTTGTTTACAAAAGATAGTGACGTTTTAAGTAATATGTTTTCTCTCTCTAAATGAACTGCATGACAAGGGCTTGGGAGATTCTGATAAGGCTGCATTCAGGGACTTTGAAACAGAAGCCTATCGACTAGATGGGTTTGCGGGTCTGTTTTCAAGTGAACCAAATGCGACTTGTACCAACCAAAATTGAACAAATTGTGTATATAAGAACAAATATTGGAGAATCGATTTAGGTTAGTGCTTATTTCTATGTAATAGTTGCAGCTTGACATATTATCCTGCTAAAGGTCTGAATTTGGCTTCCTAGTAATCATGTTCGTTAGGGCGTTACCATCAGCACACTATATTATCCTTACGACAAAGTTTATGGATTATATATAGGTCTAAGAAAAGGTTATTGATTATACTAGCATGATAATGCTGATCACTGTTCATCTAGTCGCTCTACTTAGTGCTCTAATACAAAAAGATGAGATTTCGGAAATGAAGCATTGCTGAGTCACATTGTTCAATCAAGTGGCTCTGCATTTTTGAGACTTGAATAACTACTCTATCAAGATGCTAGGACGCTATCATTCATGCCGCATCAGCGATGACACATTATATTTGTATAGGGCAGGTGATTACCGCACACTCGATTCTGATCATAAGCATGCACCTCCAGTTCAAAATATAAAGTATGCGCTGAAGTAGAACTTTCGATATTCGACATTGAATACGCACGCTTTATATCTTTTAACACTCAATTGAAACGTCTTTAGTTATTTAACTTATCTATGGCTACAAATTCTTTTGACTATCAAGGGATTTTTCTTATTTTCTCTCTTCTGTTTCACTAATCTCTTCTCTTTTCCCAGGCTACCAGAAATTAATGAGCAAACTGCCTTTTGTCTAAAAGAACAGACCTGGACAGTTGATCAGAATGGACCTGCTCCTCAGAACACAGGTTGCTGCTCACATCAAACAAATGGCAACCTGTTGCTCTCCGAAACTGAAAATTACTGTACACAAATCGTACTGTTTCATTTTACAGGTCATTTTGACATTTATAGATGCACAAGTTTTATAATGTATCTAGACCAATCGTATATCTAGGTGGATAGCAAACGCTATGAATCTAGAAAAGCCAAAACGACCAATAATTTTGGATGTAGGGTGCTTTGGAGCAAAGATGTGATATATTGGTCCAAATTACTGTGCATAGATTTTGAACTAAACTATACACACATTGGAAGAAAAAAGGGAACTATGAACTGTACACCCATAACATATGCAACTAAGAGGGAAACAAGGCACTCATTAGCAAAATTCAGCAACACTTTTTCTTCCAACATCTAGGTGGGCATGTTTGCCTGGGAATTTAGAACACTACCTTGAAGTGAACTTTTTCTTCACAGGTAGCCTTTGGTCACAGTATTCCTTGCCGCTTCGTAGACTGAATATTACATGAAAATGGAATGGTTTAGTTGATGAACAAATTTACTGAATTTAGTGAATAATTTTATCATCCTGTTACAGGTCTAGAACTTGTAGCGATCTGATTTGTCCCTCCAATTTCCACCATTTTTAATTGTGGTTGCCTAAAAATTAGGAGAAAGGTTTAGCCTAAAAAGTAAATTGCCGTATAGAATATTCCCTTCTTGTAACAGACCTAGGACAGTGTTGATTTGACTGGTGCCTTCTATTTCTTCCACAGTTGATATTGTAATTGACTGAAAAATAGAGACAAATGGTTCAGTTTTATTTAAAAACTGCATATGTACATGAAAGTATCTATGCCCCTAAATCAGTTTTGGCTCGGTTTGGCTTGTGTTTGCTGGAGTCTTTGGCTAATTCGCAACAATTCATTTTCAACAATAGAGTGATAACATATCCTAATACGGTGATACACCGACCCTTGATATTCATACAGAAATGGAGCATTCTCCTCAAGGACAAGGAAAAAGGGTGGGCCTTGAAGACAATAGAAAGACTCTCGAGACATTTGGCGTCAAGCAGCCAAAACTAGTGGCGTAGGCTTCTGGAGTTTCTTCTCTGTCAAAAGAGCTGGCCAGAAACTGTGGTGCTTATCAAATGTAATGCGGAGTGCCTAACTTTCTTTTGTTGCAGATAGAAGTCATCTTTCAAGGTGTTTTTTTGTTCTGTAAAGAGGTTAAACGCTAAACCGATGCAAAAGTTGGTATCCCTAGACAAACACTTTGCTTTCTATAAAAAAGTAGGGCCAATGGTCTTTGGTCCAAAATCAGTTTTGGTTTGCATTACTTAGTGAGGTCATAATGATGATTGATATGATTGGTGGGCAATTATGGTTTTCATGTCCCTATGCCACTCCCAACAGCTGAATATGTGATTTTTAATATTCACTACATGTCTTATGATCTAGTGTGAATCAGACCCCCCCTCACCTCTGCCTCGTCCCTTCCGCCTTCTTTGACCTTAATTCAAGGAGCCGAACTGCCTACTCAATACATTTAGTTGACGAACAACAATTAGGAGCATTACATGTCCTTTAAATTTCTCACTTAAACCTAAGAATTCAGTAAGATCACCTATGCGGAGGTTCTTAATGTCCTTCACCCAGTTATTCCAAACCTCTGCCACATTATTGGTGATATATATGATCCCACTTTATCACTTCTGAGAATTTGCTCATCATCCACTTTAACTTGCAACTAGCTTTCAACCATATGGTTTAACATTTTTATTTGTTGCATAATCTTGTACATTATTAAGTACTACTCATGTTATTCTGGTTGGAAAGTCCTAACTGCATGGTACATTCTCATAAATGCAGACCTAGAAACCTCTTGCTAAAATTCTTCATTAGATTGAAAAAAATACATTCTCCATGCTGTGCCCAAGGGTACACCCTCTTAACTGCATTCTCTAGGTCCTTGCAAGTATATGAAATTATAGCTACGTGAGGTGGATTCCCAATTGCCCTATGTAGTTGCCACATAAACCAAGTCCAATTATCAATAATCTCACTATCAAAAATCCAAATGCAACTGGAAACATCCAATTCTGCCCATCTAGTGTTGTAGCTAAAGGTAGGTGGACATTCCATCTACCATTTAGAGTTGTGGAGTCTATACTCTGAAATGCCCTACAACTATTTAGGAAACCAGGTTTCAAACAACAAATGGATCTATGGAAACCTACACCATCTTCCTAATTTAAGACATCTATCTCTACAACCCTTCTACCATTCTAAGCTCAACCCCTGCCTTGGATGAGCAAAATCCAAAACTTTCTTTCCATGTAACAAATATGTGTTCCGCTGCCTTCTGCCTGTCCAGATGCACATACTAAGATGCAGAGTAAATTGGTGCACCTACATGCATGTTTGTTGTTTTTTAGATAAAAAGTTAACTTTTGGTGGATCATTTCCTTTTGGCTGGTTGCAAATCTCAGGTTTTTGGCAAGCATTTTTTTTAAGGAAAGGAATTCTTGGAGCTGATCTTAATTCGTAATTCGATGTCCACAACAGTTGAACACCTAACCCCCTAAAGTAAAACACAAGGCATAAAAACAGCAGCCCTGTACCTGGCTCCAACCCTGGGCACTAGGGACCATCCTATCAAATCCTTACACTTATCTTAAACCCACTACAAATACTCCAAAGAAACAATGCTGAACACCGTACAGTTAACAATGATCGATGGTGATGCATGACGCGAGCATCAATTTGTTTATAGAGGTTCTGGAACTATACATGGTGCACAATACACTAGCTATGGAGCGGCAATTGCAGCCGAAGCTTCCTAATCCTACCCAGAAGGGAAAGGAATAGGGGAGAAAATAGTAACGACATGGTGCATGTCCTAATCAGATGACAAAAATAATGAATTTGTTTCTCGGAAGGGCCTGCCTGAATGGCACCAGCACCAGTACCAGTACAATATATACATGGTTCAGAAAGAAGAGAGTGAAGAAGATAGGCTACGAAAAATAAACAAACGCAAATAAGGATGGCATCACGAAACCGGAGCCAGTCTTTATCTTCTTCTCAGCAGCTCCATTAATTAAACTTGACATGGCTTTGCATTATAAAATTACACTAAGCAAGGGAGGGGGGTGCATGAAGTGCTCTGACCCAGCACAGGCGAGGCTCGTGGAGGGGCGCCCGGGGCACGGGCACACCACGCACCGGCGCGTCTACAGCGGTGGCTGCCAGGCGGCGAGCTGCGGCGGCAGGCGGTCTTGCTTATTTGAAATGGACGGTCAGCGGATGAGCCACTTGGCAGCTGCATCAAGCCTGCGCGTACCTATTTTATTTCCAAAAACAGCATTTTTTTTCTTGGCGACTTAAAAAATAGCAGACCAGACAGGCGTAGTTGGTACTAGTTCGCATATACTCCTTTAGACGTAGGAGATTCTTTTTAAAAAAAAACATAGACGAGCGAGTATATTATCTGCCGATAGACTCCTACGTTGCTTCCTGATGTTTGAGATGGAAAAAAAAACAAAAAAAATCTTTGTTTGGGCAGGCGGAGCTTGATTATCGTAAATGGATTTCCTCAAAAAAAAATTACCGTAAATGGGAATACAGTCATCAGGTTAGTCTCTATGTAGCATTGTGCATTGTGATGAATTTACCAAGATAAAAGCTTAGCCAGCTAAAATTTCAAAGCTAAATTGGCCTAAGCTCACTTGGGCCCCTCGAGCATCCCATGATCTAGGTCGACATCCCCGGCAGCCTCCTACCTGATGTGGGCAGCAGAGGGGGGGGGGTGTTGATACCTTGCACGTCGCTGTCGTCGAGCGTTCTGAGAGCGAGGGACCAGCTGCTTTCACTGCTTCGGTCCAAGAAGAGTTGGAGGCCTTGGTCTGCCTGCCAATGCAGACGCCGCTAATCAAGAAGCAACGTTTGCGCCGTCCTAGGACGCCAGTCTCCATTCATTCGTTGTGGTGCAGTGGCCGCTTCGTTGTGAAGCCACGAGCAACGAACGCCACCAGGCAGGCCCAGAACGTGTTGTTGAAGAAGCTGGGCATTGTCGTCTAGGAGGACGCTCCCGACTCGGAGGTCAAAAGAAACTTCTAGCTCGTATTCCATAATATGTCGGCGAGGAAGAAGTCTTGCATGGAGATCATCTTGAACGGCACGTTTGATGTAACAGTCTTGGATCTTGACTTGACTGGGTTGTCCGGCGACGAGACGTAGGCTCCAGTGCTCTAGTTTCTTTATGTCGTAAATTGTTCGTTACGTAATCACAATCTCGTGTTCGTAGGTGTGGAGGGACTGGGTAACCATGGGGTTACTCGTCATCGGCGTGTTCTAGAAAAATAAAATTCAAAAGTAAACTTTAGCTACCTAAAAGTTCTCCCGGCCAAACAGCCAAATTCAAGTAAACTTTAGTTGAATAGCTGAGTTCAAACAGTCAAATTGAACTAAAATTTAACCTATCTTTTAGCTGAGCCGTTTGGATTCCTGCTGCTAAATTTACCTAGCTAAATTTAACCGAGGTAACGGTAAATGTTGCAGAAGGGTCCGGTAGGATAACTGGCGGGCTCGCTCAAACTAAATTGTGCAATACATAACATGCTCCTCTTGGCATAACGAAATAGCACGGCTGCATCACGTATTGATGCCTCCCGGTGCAAAAAAGGATGGCATCATCCACCACATCTCATAGAATACTAACCAACGATAGCATATCATGGACAAAGAACAGTGTGAATAATCAATAGATGAAGATATACATAACAACTACAACAACAATACATGTATCATGTAGCAAATCTTAACAGATCCAAAGCAGCAGCAGTATCGGGTACCAAAGCATAATTAAGAGAATCGAAACCAGAAGCATCAACAGGTACCCAAAAAAACCATCATCATTAGGTACGAACCCTAACAGCAGATGGAGGGGGGAGTGGGGAAGGGTTGTCCATTTCACCTTGGGCTCGGGGTCGTAGAGCCTGAGAGGAAGCAGATCTGAAAGTAGAGGAAGTAGATCGAGCTCGAGTCGAAGAAGACAGGAACGGAGAAGAGGAGGAAGCGCCAACACCACCGAGTCCCAGCAGGAGCCGGGGCAGGAACGCGGCCAAGAACCCCAAGGTGCGGAATGGAGGCAAAGTGCGTCGGAGGTAGCTGCCGCCACCACGCACACGAGCTCACCGCCGGTCTCTTAGGAGGGAGGTGGAAGGTGACCAGAGCGAGAGGAAGAAGAAGAGGCAGGGGGAGCGGCCACACTTTATAGGCGATAGGATTCGCCGGCGGGTTTCCCTTCCCGCGCGGGGGAAATGCGCGCGCTGAAGTTTCCCCTTCCCGCGCGAGCTCGCGCAAGCCACCCGCCGCCACCCAGAAATCGCCCAAGTACGCCGCACGCAGTCGAGCTCGTGAGAAACGAACCCTAGCGGCGTTTCTCTGAAGCCTGGCTGTGGCGTCGGTTTTGGCTACAGCGAGCCGGGCTCCAACTCGGGCCAAGGCCACAAACATGAACAGGTGTAGGCCACGAGCGCAAGGCCGGGTTGGGCCACCCTCGCAAATGCACTCTTACAGTGGACAAGCCTAACTGCTTTAGAATGAACGCAACGTTACTACAAAACTAACTATATGCTAGAATTATGTTAATTGATCCCGTGAAAATCTCCACTAGTAAAACCACATAAACACCTAATTACACAATTAATCCAAACTTGAACTTACAGAATGGGAGATGCCCCCAAGGACCTCTGACCGCATGATGCAGTTGCGTTGTTTATTGATGTTGAGGGCAATCAGCGTCCCTGTGGTTGTGGTGGTTGCCATGGCTCATGGTTTTCGACCTGTTACCATGCCACCTCGATCGGTAGACTAACTCGCATTCTTTAGGTAACGGGAAAACACCTTATATGTAGCATAGGTTAGGACCGGGCATCGTTGGAAAGAGTCAAACCGTCGCCGTTAAGAGGTGAACTAGTTACACGTGATGGGTTGAAGACTCTTTTACTGCTTAAAAAATATTTTAGGAGACTAGTTCTTAATTAACAGAGACAGACTCATGTTTGATAGAAATTCACATTCTTTTTGTTTTAGATCCACATTTTCTCTGGAAATTTCTAATTAACAGAGACCGGCTCCGTTGCTTGCTAGATATTTAAAACTAGAACTAGACTAAATCAAAATCAAAGTTTTAGTGTTACAAAACGAGAATAGTCTTCCCAAAATATTTCTCCTTGTGAGAATCTAAAATGTTTCTCGCTATCAAATGCACTCACTAGTCACTGTACGCTTCTGCTAATGGTTCATTGAGCCCGACATCTAAAAAGACCGCATCTCATCTATTTAGCATTAGGACACCCACCTATATTAATCGGTTAGCAGGGCCAAGCATTTTAAAATGTAGCTATAATACATTCAGACATTCTAATTATGCCGTCTCTATGATAAATAAATTTATGCCATCTCTAAAGTCTGATTAACAAAGTCGGTGGTCAACAGTTACATTTGCATCAAAATTAATTTATATTATTATATGAACTCGGATGGAGATAATGTTTAAACCATAATCGTAGAGATCGAATTGGTGTACAGTTTATAACTAACAATTGTTTTTTACTTGGACTTGTTTAGAGTAACAAAAAAATCACTTTAATTAACCAAGATTTAAATTTTAGCTTAAAAATGGAGACATAGTTTGGACCAAAGTTTTAGCTCTCAAAAATGTGATGTAAAACTATGTAGTAGTATTTAAAGTCTTTTAGAGACCCCAAATATATGTTTAAAGTTCTTATTAGTTTTTAAAATTCAAAATTAAAAAAAAATCAAAGAACCTCAAATGTTGACACAATTTTTAGTTGACACGATTTTTTAGTTGACACAATTTTTATTTACATCTTTCTAGTTGACACAATTTTTAGCCGAGATCTACATCTTTCTAGTTGACACAATTTTTTATTTAAATCATTTAAAGTCTCAAATATTCATTTAAAGTTAATATATTTTGAGAATCAAATTTTCAAAAGATCACAGATAGTGTGCGACTAAGACTTCCTTGCGACCAACACGACATGCGTGCTGGCGTAATAATATTGTGGAGGGATAGAGATTGTTTGTCTAACTAAAAACTTCCATGTTTCTTCTTACTGTTCTTGTCGCAAGGAAACTCAGTTCAACGTCAAACATCAGGTGCAAGCGTCCACGGCCTCCCGGGCAGCGGCCAGTGTGCTTCTACTTACAGTGATCAGCATGACTGCTTAAGGTCGCACTACAAAACTAACTATGTACAGCACCCAGAGGCTCCTTCCTGCCAGTGATTAGACTTGTGGAGTCGTTAGATCATAAGATGAGAAACGATTATCGTTTCCTGGTACGTTGCTTGACATCAAACTGGTAGTCATCATCGAGGTCATCAATGTCATCTTCAATTTCATCAAGAATAGATTGATTAATCTTCTTTCTAGACACTCTCCTGTGCTTCTTGAGTTCAAGACGAGGCTCTGCTTGCTTCACCCCCATGACACCTGTTTTGTACCTGAATCAAGATGGATGCACTTTATTATCCGGAACATATGACTCCTGAGATTTAGCATCCATAAGGGTAGAAGCTCTAAGCATAAGAAACTAGTATCAAGAAAATGATGACATCTTCGTTTATTTATGTTTAATACTATTCGTATATGTGGTGTTTGTATATGCAATATATGCAAAAAAAATTGACTACATTGTGACAGGCATTTATGTACAATAGTCACCATTGTGACAGGCATCACATGCGCAGAATCATCATCATGGTGAACACATTACATTTACCAAACAGTAGCTCACCTAAGAACTTTCGCAGATTTCATCCACCAACATTCTAGTTTTCCTAGGTTAGCTTTATCAATCATGGAAGGAACAAATTAGTACTTCCTAATGCTAGGTTTTATTCACTTGATATGTTGTGCCACAGGCCACAGCTGCTTATTTGTTTACCATAATTAAATGCACTAGTACTGTTATACCAGTTTGTTAAGTAAAAGAAAGTTACATCTGTTACAAAGTTACCAGGACATTTGCTTATGGAAGTAAGATTTCTAGGAAACTAAATTTCAACATCTACAAAGTTAACTATGTGACTGCGACTACAGGAGAGAATATTATACCATCTAGGCTCTACCATACAAGATAATGCTCATAAGCTATGCCTTCGTAGCATACCTGACATCACCTTCTCTTTTTGTTCCAAATGTCCGTAGCTGGATTTCTTCTCTAATTTTGATCTCATCAAGCATCTGGAGATAGTATGGATACCTTTCCCACTCCCCTTTCACAACACATCCATGCTCACCCAGGTGAACACAATCATTAAATAAGCATTTTGTGGGCTCATTCTCTTTCAGCGCTTTTCTGATCTGGAGTATCAAATAATATTACTAGTAAGAAAATGGTATAATAAACTGAAATAGAACCTTAACAGTGCCACGTAGTGAGCAGGCAGACACTACAAGTAAGAATTTAATAAACAGGATACGATTAAAAGTCAAACCGAACCTCAGGAAATGTTTCTGCAAGACTCTTTTTTGTCACTTTCATCAAACTAGGCTGGTTAAATCCAGGAGTATCAGCAAGGAAGCCTCCGCCAGCTATAGGAAGCAACGAGACATGCCGTGTTGTGTGCTTTCCTTTACCACTTTTCTTGGACACAGTTCCAACACGTTGTTCCCCAAACCATTTACTATTCTGGTGAATGATAAGCACAAGAAGTCAAGAACAATAAATCAGTATCCACATGAAGACAGATTCTAGCTTTTACTACCACTAAAGCTGTGAAGCTTTACAAAAATGAAGTAAAAGATATCAAACAAGCAATATCCAGTTTGTAAGGTGCCCTGAGAAAGCTAAGAACATGTAACAGATCACGGTGCACTTCTTTGGCGAGTCTTGTCCAACTAACCATATCAACTTGCAGATGCAGTACAGTACCAATCAATTCCCAAGTTAAAAATACTCAGTTCCAAATCAGATGAACTAATTCATGCACTATTAATATTAAGCTAATAAGCCATTTACCATGTCATTACCGCCTGTGACCAAGAGGTCCAAGGTGCAAGCCCCAGCCTCTACACATTTGTGCAGGGATGGCTGCTGGCTATTTTCCCTTCCCCAGACCCCGCAGTGCGGGAGCCTACGGCACTGGGTACGCCCTTTTTAAGCCATTTACCATGTCGTTATGGACGTCATTGGGGCTGCGTGGTTGAGAGGGAAGGAGAGGGCGATTGCTGGCTGCCGTGCTACATTACCGCAAAGCTACAGTATCATGGTTACTGTTCACACGGTGGCGGCGGTTGTGAGTTGCGGAGGCTAGGGTTTTGGGCGCTAGGAACGCCGGCCGCGGGGCTCTGCCCACGGCCGGCAAGAGAGAAGGGATTTCCGTTTAATCTGTTGCTTGATTATAGATTGATACATCTCCTCTCATTATATAGAGAGCTTTGACTTGGCCCCTAAGCAAGCGACTAATTAACCCTAACGGGCTATGGCCCAATAGGCCCCCGACTACTCTAACACAACACCCCACCCGGACAAGCAGCTCGTCCTCGAGCTGCGACCTAACGACGACTCGACGAAACACAAACCTAACACCTAAAAATAAACCTTTTACATCTCGGCTTATATTATTGACCTGAAATAGATTGTGACTCTTTATTTTTTGACTCATGAAGATACGGCGGACACCCTCCGCGTGATGGAGCTGCACGTGTGTAGCCACCAGGATCCCATGGACACTATCTAAATGAAAAAGGTGCACAAGTATGGCCACCTGGAAGTAGTTGCAACAGCGACCAACGGAGGCACCCTCGTGGTGGCCGGCGGCGGAATGTGGCAGTCCTACGTGGTGCGCTCCCGCCGGTGACACCATGCCTTCGCCCCGCCGGACGGCTACCGCTCTGCACCACACATAGAAGAGTGGAGGTCTGCCCACTGTCGACGTTGCAGGCTTTGAGTTCGCCATCCACGAAGAAAACAACATGCCCGCCGCTCGTGGGGAAAACCATGAGCCCTAGATCCCCCACGCAGTGGTCTTGGAGGAGCTGCAGCTGCAGATTGCACATCTCCCACACCCGCCGCCGGCATGCAAGGAGGCCACGCGCAACAGCCTGCAGCCGCACTGCAGCCGACTCCTCGCGCAAGCGCCACTTGATGGCTCGCTATGGCGGCCAGCCGCACATTGAGGCCCGGAAACATATTGACGAGAGAATCCCATACTGGATTACCGGAACCTGACATCTCCGATGGCGGCAGAGGACGATGGCGAGGCCACCCCATCCCCGGGCATCCCATAAGATAGGAGATGGCCGGGGGCACGGTGGAGGATGGCAGCGGCGATGGTGGTGGAGGAGGTTGGGTGGGTTGCGGCGGTGGGATCTGGAGCTTGCCGGTGAGGAGAAGCCGCAGCGTCTCCTGGGTCTCCCTCATGGCGTGGCTGAGTTCAACGAGCGTCGCGGTCATCTGTTCCGGCATCATTGGAGAGGACGCACAAGCCCCGAAAACACCATGGCGTGGAGGATAATTGGGAACCTGAGATCTCCGATACCAGATTGTTATGGACGTCGTTGGGGCTGCGTGGTTGAGAGGGAAGGAGAGAGCGATTGCTCGCTGTCGTGCTACAATGCCGCGAAGCTACAGTACCGTGGTTACTGTTCACACGGTGGCGGCGGATGTGAGTTGCGGAGGCTAGGGTTTTGGGTGCTAGGAACGCCGGCCTCGGGGCTCTGCCCATGGCCGGCAAGAGAGAAGGGATTTCCTTCTAATCTCTTGCTTGATTATAGATCGATACATCTCCTCTCATTATACAGAGAGGTTTGACTTGGCCCCTAAGCAAGGGGCTAATTAACCCTAACGGGCTATGGCCCAATAGGCCCCGACTACTCTAACACATGTACTAAACTATTAGGTTATGACGTTATGTGATGAAAGAGGGCATTTTTTATAGAAATGCTAACAAAACAAAACACAGAAATTCTCAGTGAATTATAAATGCAAAGTAAAGATTCAGAAATGATAAAAAAATAATCAGGAAAATGGAATAAATGATGAAATGACTATCACCTGTTCAACCAGTTTATGTATTGGATCTTCTTCTGATATGTCCTGGTTACACCTCAGTGCATTGATCAGACTGGACTTCCCAACGCCGCTTGGACCAACAACTACAGTTGTTTGTCCTTCCAACATCTCTTCAAGAGCAGTAAATCCTGATTGCTTGTCAACACTTACAAACAGTGGATCATAGCCCCAACTCTTCAACCTATCTCTCCAGTATGCTATTGTCTGCAGTGCTAAAAAGCAAAGAATATCACTCGACCATATAGCATAAACAGAACACCAAAGAGTGCATACTACAAATGCAATAACTACATATCTTACATTCAGACTTGAAGAACAGCAGAAGTGAGAAATTGCTAACAGACATGCTATGAATACAGATTAGAATATTGATATCGGACAGACAGGCAAGAAGAACAAAAACATGAATTTATGAGTAGGGCGGCCCTTGTTTTGCTTTATGAGCCCTAGGTGAGCCCCAAATACAGGACACCATCATTGGTGATGGGGTTTTAAAATGAAACACATACCTTCTGATATGTATTACTCCCTCCGTCCCTTATTAACTATTGTTGGAGCTACAGCGCCCTGTCCCGAAATATTTGTCATCCGCTACGACGCCGTAGCTGCACAGCTACTCCATCGTGCGCCTGTTGCCCTGTCTTATCCCTTCCCCTCCTCCCCTCTCGGCCTCATATCCCTACATGCACCCAGCTTTTTTCCGAAAAAATCGATCCTCATCTGCAACCTCGCCAGCTGTTCGTTTGCCCCATCCGCAACCTCGCCCTCGCCGTTGTGCCGCCATCCATCCACTCCCCTCCGCCGAGATCCTCTTGCGCCGCTCTCCATGGAGTCCCTCCGCCGAGATCTCCGTGTGTCGGGCCACGGAGCGCGGGCTCCTGCTACACGCGACGCAGCCAAGGAGCTTCGGCAGCGCACAGCGTCCGCCTCCTCCGGCCAGGTCTCTCCCATCTGTCCTGCATCGGGCCACAGGAGTCGGGAGCACGGGCCCCTCCACGTACCACCGAGGCCCATCCATGGCGGAGGATCTAAACAAGGCAGCATCCGCTACAATCTACAGTTCAATCCTGTACGTGCTTGTTGATGTCTAATACTGTATCCATTCATTTTTGTGTGGGCAGATTGCTTAGCAGTAGATACTAGGATAAGATTAGTAGTAAAATGGTACTCATGGCGTATATAAAGAATAAAAATTAAAAGTTGATGGTTAGTAGGAGTAGTTGTATCAGATTAACATATGCATCACACAGATGCCGCCTGCAATAATCTCAACTTCAGTTTAGAGGATTCTTCTTTTTTATATTGGGTGGTTGGGATATTCTACTTGTGATTTTTTTCTGTGAATTTTGGTTGCAGTAAAGGGGATGAGCTTTACAAATTCAGTTTCCTTGCAATTTGGTTGGTACCGTACTGATTTTGTGTACAAATTCTGTGCCGTTCTTTGCTTCATGACTGGCGCCGTTCAAGAAGGAGAGTTCCAAGCTGAACATATTAGTGTAAAAAATGTGTGTGCCGCCGAGTGGAAGTATTGGTGTAATCTGTGGTGTGGGTGCACCGCACGCCTATGTTTTCACAGCAAAAGTAGTAGTAATGGCAAATCTGTCCAAAACGTGAATCATTGCTACCATAGGGGTGTGCCCACTTGCCTTGTTTCCTGTGTCCAGCACTTGGACGACAGTTAATAAGGGACGGAGGAAGTATGTACCAAGTCTCTGACAGTGGACACTTAAGTAAAAGGGTGGTGTGCTTGCATTTTTAAGTTTTTACCCATGATAGCATCAAAGTTAATCCACAGTTTCAGCATTTAGCATGACTGCATACAATCCAGGTGACCTTCTGTGCATCTAAAGGAGCATGTCCACAAACATATTTAAAGTGTATAGGTGGAGCAACTGAATTTGATTGACAAAGCCACAAAGGTGCCAATAATAGCACCTTTGAGTAGAAATTAATCTTCATTGATAGACATTTTCCCTTAAGATGTAAAAAAGGAATGCTTAACTCTGGCTGTTGATACTGATAGTAATATTGGTGTGATTAACAGGTAAATCCTGATGGTAAACAATTTTCCCTGAGCAGCCAAAACAACTATAGCTTAACCCAATCACTGGGATTGAAATTGGTTTGCCACGGTTCCCACTTTGCTGAGTAGCTCACAGCAAATTGTTGAATGAACTACAAATTGCTTATCCACACACCACAGTTCTTATAATCTTATCTCGGCTACAATGCACTGCAATCCAGCCAATCTGATGTACAGCTCATACGGAGATGAATAGCAATCGAGCAACCAATTGGAGTGGGCAGTGTTCACATTACCTGTTCGTCGACGAGCTCGACCTTGTTGAAGACGAGCACAAACGGGATCCCTGTGGACTCGGCCTCGACGAGGAACCGGGTGAGCGTGGCCGGCTCGGGCTTCGGCTGGTCCAGCGAGAAGAGCACGACGAGGCGGTCGACGTTGGCGACGGGCGGGTCGACCACCTCGGACCTCCGCTCGAAGACATCCTCGATCATCCCGCGGCGGTCGGTCCAGTCGACCGCCCCGACGAGGACGCGGTCACCGACGAGCACGCGACGGCGGATCTTCTTGAGCAGCGCGCGGACGACGCAGAGCAGGTCGGAGCCGCGGTGGTGCTCCAGCCCCGGGGCCGTGGCGTCCACAATGACGCCCATGAAGTTGGCCTGCGAGGCAGCGACGAGACCCGTGGCCTGCGTGTGGAGCAGCTCCTCGGGAGGTGGGGGCGGGAGGGACGCCGCCAGCGGGAGGAGGCGCGGATGCGGCGAGGAATGGTGCTGCTGGCCGAGCGGGAGGGGAACCGGGATGGGGCGGTGGTGGAGAGGGAGTGGCAGTGGAATGCGGAGGCGGAGGGGGAGGCGGAGGCGGGGCAGCGCCACGGCGGTGGAGGGGAGGAGCTGCATTTCGCCACGGCGGAGGAAACTGGAGCACAGTGGATGGATAGACCGGTTGCCCCGCGGCACTGCGCGGGGTGCACAGGGCTAGGAACGGCAATCTACGGCGTAGCCGATGAATGTGGTTCTTGTCCAACAAAAAGTATACCATGTCAAAAATTTTACCCATTAGTTGGTTTATTATTGTCAAAAAAAAGCCATCCAGGTATTTATGGTTAAAGTTTAGATGAGTCTATAGAATGTCATTTATGTTATTGTTTGGATATAAAGTTCTTTTTAATTTTTTGTATGTTCTTTTGACAAGCCTTGATTTTGGTAAGCCTAAATTTTGGATTGCCATGATTTTGGCTCGAAAAGAATTAGTAGTTAACCAACTAGGCCCAAAATTCATGTGCGAGTATATGAGGATTTGGTAACCGCAGAGATGCCGACAAGGTGTGAGTATCATATTTTATCCATGGGTATCCATAGTTTAAGAAAATATATAAAAAATAAATATATCACCTTTTCAATGTCTGAACAAAACATCAAGCATTTCTTGCAACCTTTAGACACAAAAGCCTAGAAGAGAATAAAAGATGCAAAGTGGATTGGGAGCCGGGGGGGGGGGGGGGGAGTGTGTGTGGTGGTGGTGGCGGTGGTGGTGGGGAGGGGGGTTTAAGCAAATCACATCATAAACCCAAATCATAAAAAGCAGGTGGTATTCATCGGTTGATGAAGGTCAAATAGGCTTTGGCCTTCGAAATTAGGAAAAAGTTCATTCTAACTCCTTGAGCTATTGCAATGGTCCATTTTTCGTACCAAACTTCAGAACCGGATATCTTATCATCTAAAACTATCAAAACCATCTAAAGTACCCCCCCTAGTTTTGAAATGTTTTTGAAGGCGTGTTTGTCCCTTTTACTAAAGAAACCTAGGTAGCAATTGAAATATGGTGGTAAATCATTTGAAACATCAGTAAGTTTCTAAAAAATTACAAAAAAGGTAGATTGGGATTTGACAAATCCAAATAAAATATTTAGAGATCACGAAAATGTCTAGTTGCTTTGAAAAATACATTCTTCTAAAATGTAAAAATACCCAAAAGATATAGTAAATCCCAGAACATTCTAATTCATATCTAAAAGTACTCGAAACCTTTTGCAGCAAAAATATACTACACAACTAGCACGAATGCATAGCATGAATGCATCATCTCTAAACAAATATTTATACATTGATTAGAATGGTTTTGGAGTCTAGAATTTTCAGGATACCTTTGCCATTTCCATTGAGCTAAACTTATATTCTTTAATTTTATAAATATGTTTTCATGAGCTCAGAATATTTTTTTACATTTTCTATCCCAATCTATCTCTTGATCTTTCTGAAATTAATCTTGAAAGCATTGCCGTGGTTTAAAAACTTTTGCAAATATTTAACAATTTTTTTAACTAAAGGGGACAAAACCGTCCTCAAAATAAGTGTAGAATAATTTAAAGGGAGAATTAGAAAAATGGCCTCAGAAAAAGTTGCGCTTAGGAAATTGGCCTTTATTTTTTTAAACTTAGGAAAACAGCCTCAAAACAAAATTTTGTTAGGAAAATAACCTTCCGTCAGTTTTGGCCCTTAGCAGTGTTAACTTGGGGTAAAAAGACCATTTTACCCTTGAGGGTAAAAAAATTAAAAATAGAGTTTTGTTCATTTATTGTATATATTCACAAATTTCAAGCACATAGTTGCACATATACATTCCAAGCACATAACCCACATATAATCACATATATTTTTGAAGTTACTAAATAAATAATTCTACAAAACATGATTAGTTTCATATTTTTAAATAAAAACTAGACATCTCAACAAGAACAACAAAATTTGGTTCACTAAAATTGGAGTTACCAAACTCCAGTTATGAATTTCCAAAGATGAGGGACAAAGTGGTCTTTTTACCCAAAGTTAACACCGTTAGCGGTCAAAAATAACGGAAGGCTATTTTTCTAATAAAATTTTATTTGAGGCCATTTACCTAAGTTTAAAACAAAATAAGGGCCAATTTTCTAAGGACAACTTTTTTTAGGCTGTTTTTCTAATTCTCTCTGATTTAAATGGCTATATTTCAGAGGTGGTATGAACTTTTTCTTTAGGTACTCGTACTCCATTTTGGTCCGGTCCATACAAAGGCCCGATCCATATAACTTCCACGAAACCCTAGCACCTCCTATATGTAGTCTCTCGTGCCACTTGCTCGAACTTTCCCTCACGCACGCCGCTGCAGCCGCCGCCGTCGCTACCGCCCCGCTCGCTTCCTCTCCCGTCGCCGAGATGGTACGCGGCTTCTCCTCTTCCTCCCATTCTTCCTGTGACCAAGGATCTGCTTACGGTGGATGTTTTGTTCTGGGCGCTTGTTATTATGTGTCGCGCGAGATCCTAGTTTTTGACTCGGTAGTCCAGCACCTTCAGCTCAATATGGATTCGATGGCTCCATAGTATAAAGGATAGGGGCGTGCCAGCAGTTATGCTTTGAATCAGTCGTGTTTCTATGGAAAATGAAGGTCTTAGGGTACCCAAATAGGCCGTTGTGAAAGGAACTAATGATGTGGTATTGTTAGGATGATATAGAAACACTTGAATTCTGTAATAGCTAGTGCTAAAAGTGCAATTTATTGCTAGCCTGTTGGTAGGAAGGATCGGTGCGTGTAGTTGGATTTTGCTAGCCTGTCAGTAGTCTGGATTGTGCAATTTAGCGTTGCACAACGCCTTTTGTGCGGTTTAGGTTTGGAGCAGTTGCTACCTCAGGTTTGCCATGGTTAGGTGCCCAAAACCTGCTACGCTAAGGGTAGGAAGCAAACTATTTTCCTAAAACCTGTTTGTGCTCCACATTTGAAGTGTGGGCCTGGTGCAATCGGTAGACTCTTAACGCCTGTGACCAGAAGGTCCCTGGTTTAAGTCGCAGTCTCCTCACATTGCAGGCTTGCCACTACACCCTTCCCCACACCCCGCACAGAGCGGGAGCTCTCTGCATTGGGTACGTCCTGTTTATACTCCACATTTGAGTCCTAGATATGCTTAGCCCTTCAAATACTATTTGTGTTCATAACATGTTGAAGGCAGTGGTGTACTGTACTCCCTCCGTTCCAAATTGTAAGATGTTTGGGCTTTTCTCGAGACATAGCTTGTACTGTGTATGTAGAAATAATGTATATATACAAAATCTATGTATCTAGAAAAGCTGGAATGTCTTACAGTTTGGAATGGAGGAAGTATCTTGTTAGCGGACTCCTAATGCCAATTACTTGTCAGTATTGATTTTGTATGGTCTCAAAGATTTGGTTTTGAACATTTGCTACAACATTCTATCTGTAAGAAATTTTGATATTGTAAATACTTATTGTTGGCATCAGGACTCAATCAAGACAGGTAATTGGGACTGATAACTTGGCCAACATGGCCCATAACTTGGCCAACATGGCCCTTCTATTGAACTAGTCTGTTGAATTGTACAAGGGCCTCCCCCCCTGTTGCTCTTATAGGCAAAGGGTTTATCCCAGGGGAGAATATGCTGGAAAGTAAAGTAGATGCTCTAGGAAAACTTGGCAGCCAAGGGGCTTATCTTCTTGACCCCCAAGAAAACCTTTACAGCTAGCTAATGACGGAGAGCAAAAAAGCAAAACAGAAATGCTAATTACTCTAATGACAACTGGATGCAGGACCAACTTGTATCATTTCTCCCCCTTGGTCTTGTCATCCTTGGCAGCAACAGCCTTCAGGCCAATCCTCTTCCTGAGTTCTTCAAACTTAGTCTTGCACAGGGCCTTGGTAAGAATGTCAGCTAGCTGATCACCAGTTGAAATGTGCTCTGCCTTGATGCTGCCATCCTCCAAGCAGCTGCGGATGAAATGGTACTTGATCCTGATGTGCTTGCTGTGCTCATGGAATACAGGGTTCTTTGCCAAAGCCTATGCTGACTTGCTATCAACCTTCAGCTCAACAACATCCACTAGTCTTCCAAGTAGCTCAGCCAGCAATCTTGACAGCCACATGGCTTGAGTTGCAGCAGTAGTGGTGGCCACATACTCTGCTTCACAATTGGAAAGCGCCACCACCTTATGCTTAATGGACTGCCAACTCACCAGACATTGACTGAGGAAGAAGAGGACCCCGGTGGTGCTTTTGCTTGTATCAATATCGCCACCGAGGTCACTGTCACAGTAGCCAATGAAGCGGGCGCTGCCAGGAGCTCTGGTGAAGTGGAGCCCGTAGTCCAGCGTCCCGGCAATGTACCTCAAGACACGCTTCACAGCAGTGAGATGCTCCATGGTGGGCTTCTCTATGAACCTGCTAACGAAGCCGACGGCGAAGGCAATGTCTGGCCGAGTGTGGACCAGGTAGCGCAGACTGCCAATCAACCGCCGGTAGTGAGTGGGATCGACCGCTTCGGCCGTGCCGAAGCGACTGAGCTTCAAACGTTCTTCCATGGGAGTGGCTGCCGGATTGGCGCCCTCCATTCCTCCGAGCTCCAGGATCCTCTCGGCGTAGTGAATCTGCCTGAGAGTGATCCCCGAAGCCGACTGGTGGACTTCGACGCCGAGGTAGAAGCTCAGCAGCCCGAGGTCGCTCATCTCGAACTCCTTCATCATCTGGGCCTTGAACGCCGTCACTTCCTTCTCGTCGGCGCCGGTGATGATCAGGTCGTCGATGTAGACACCAACGAGCAGAACGGCCCGTCCGCTGCCTCGCCGGTACATGGCCGCCTCGTGGGAACTCTGCTGGAAGCCCATCTCCTTGAACGTCACGTCCAGCTTCGCATTCCAAGCGTGGCGCCTGGCGCAGGCCGTAGAGCGCCTTGCGCAAGCAGTACACCTTGTCTTCTTCCCCGGCGACAGCGAATCCCGGCGGCTGCCGCACGTAGACTTCTTCCTTCAGGTCGCCATCGAGGAAAGCGGACTTCACGTCCATGTGGTGGACAGGCCACCCCTCCTGAGCCGCCAGCGCGAGCAGGACGCGGACCGACTCCATGCGCGCCACCGGCGCAAAGGCGTCGTCGTAGTCGATCCCCTCTTGCTGGACAAATCCGCACGCCACCAAGCGCGCCTTGTGTTTGGTCACCGCGCCCCGCTCATCCTTCTTGAGCTTGAACACCCATTTCAAGATGATGGGCCGGTGGCCAGCCGAGAGCGGCACCAGCTCCCAGGTGCGGTTCTGCTCCACGGACTTGAGCTCCTGCTCCATGGCCGCACGCCAGGCAGAATCGTCCTTGGCCTGGATGAAGTTCGCCGGCTCGCCCGCGTGAGTCAGGTGGACCTTAGCGAAGAGACGTGGCGGCGGTGGCGGTGTAGGAGCATTGCCGATGATGTTGGCCACCGTGCGATAGCGCAGGGGCTCGTCATCGTGCCAGGCATCGACGCAATCCTCATCTTCCTCCAGCGGCGAAGCAAATTCCACCGGATTGCCGGTCTCGACCGCTGCGGCCGGCGGAACAGAGCCTGCAGTGGGAGTCTCCGGCACACCCGCGTCGCCTCCATCATGCTCCCCTAGAGCAGAGGATGGCGTGCGGGGTGGACTTGGTGAAGATGGTGCTGGGGAAGCGGGTGCGGGTGCCTCCTCTGCTTTAACGGGCCAATCGATGGTGAAGTCGCTCGAAGCTGCTGCAGAGGTTCTGGCCGCCGGTGTCGCCCAATCCCACCCGCGCCCCTCGTCGAAGATGACGTCGCGGGAGGTCTTGACGCGCCCGGTCGTCGGGTCGAACACGCGGTAGGCTTTGGCGCTCTCGGCGTAGCCGATGAAGACGCCGGGGATGCCGCGGTCGTCGAGCTTGCGCAGCTGGCTTAGATCGCGCGTGTAGGCGGCGCAGCCGAAGACGCGCAGATGCGCCACGGACGGTGCACGCCCATGCTAGGCCTCATAGGGTGTCATGCCCTGCAGTGACTTGGTGGGCGAGCGGTTCAGCAGATGAACTGTGGTCACCACTGCCTCCCCCCAAAAACGAGCTGGCATGTCACGCTGCTTGAGCAGAGCCCGCGCACACGGTCTGATTCTGCCGCTCCACAACGCCATTCTGCTGTGGCGAGTGCGGCGCGGAGTAGCGCTTGACTCCCTCCATGGCAAAGTGCTCGGCGAGCTCGGAGCAGGTGAACTCGCCACCATTGTCAGTCCATAGCACCTTGAGGCCACGACCGGACTCCTCAGCCTGAGCCTTGATCTTCTTCACCGTGCCTCGTCCGTGGCGTCATCAACCATGAGGAGGAAGTAGCGCCGGCCTCCCAGAGTCGTCGGCGTGATGGGTCCGCACAAGTCGCCGTGAACGAGCTCCAACGGCTTCTCGGCGCGGTACGCGGCCTGCTGCGGGAACGACCGGCGGCGCATCTTGGTGGTGACGCAGGTGTCGCAGACCTGCGCAGCGTGCTTGATCACCGGGATGCCCCGCGCCATGGCGTCCTTGCCGAGTCGGTGCAGAGCGTCGAAGTGCAATTGTCCAAACCTCTCATGCCAGCGCCAGGACTCGTCATCCTTCCGCGTGGCGAGGCAAACCGGCTGCACAACATCAAGATGGAGAATGTAAAGGCGGTTGCGGCCGCGCTTTACCTTGGCGAGGAGGCGCTTGCGCTGATCCCAGATGCGCAAGATGCCATGCTCGATCTCCACCTTTGAGCTCGCTTCATCGAGCTAACCCAGGGACATGATGGAGTTGCAGAGCGCCGGGATGAAGTAGATGCCGTGGAGGACGCGGTGCTCACCGTTCTTCACCTGGAACACGACCAAGCCCATGCCCTGGATCTCCACGCGCGATGCATCACTGAATTTCACCGTGCCGCGCACCGATGTGTCGAGCTCGGAGAAGATCTCGTGACGCCCAGACATGTGGTGGGTGGCGCCGCTGTCGAGGTACCAGCCGTCGAGCTTGTCCTCGCCGTCGGCGTCACCGAGGAAGACGCGTACGCGCGGCTCAGCGAAGTCCAGGAAAGCGGCGGCCTTGGTGCACAGGACTTCAGGCGACTTGTCTTCCATCTCGACGAAGCCATGGGCGAAGAAGAGCACCATCATCGGGGTCTGCCTCGGCAACGTGCGCTGCGCCTCGCGCACCACCACGTCCGCCACCGCCGCCACGGCCTCCCTGCTGCTGGCCGCCACGATCTCCACCGCCGCCACCGCCACGATCGCGACGCGGAGGATCACGGCAGTCGCGTGCCCAGTGACCCGACTGCCCGCAATTCAGGCAGATGTCGTCGAGGGTGGCCTTGCACTCGCCGTCGACCTCGTGGCGCTTGTTCTTGGCCCTCTGCTTCTTGCCGCCGCGCGGACGGCGTCGCAACTCCTTGCCGCTGGTCGAAGCAGAGTCTTGGACTCCTTTCTTCTTTTCCTTCTGCCGGGTGTGCCACTGCTCCTCCGAGAGCATCAGATTGCCGGCGATGATGAGAGGCTCCGCCGCAACCTCCTCCAGGTCGTCCACCGTCTTCAATCGACCCGAGACCTCCTCGATGGTGAGGTTCTGGAAATCGAGAAGAGTCTCGATGACGATGCGGAGCTGCGCGTACTTGGCAGTGCCGCGCGCAGGAGCTTCACCATGCGCTCCTCATCGATGTCCGTATCGCCATGGAGGGCGAGCTGCTGCTTCAACGCAACCATTGCAGAGCGGTGCGCCGTGCTTGTTCCCCTCCGATGCGTGCAGTAGCAAGGGAATTCCACGCCTCCCTCGCCGTCGCCTTCTCTGACAACGGCATCTGCATCTCCTGGGGTACTGCGGCGATGAGCGCTTCGACGGTGCGGCGATCCTCGTGATGTGGGAGGTCGCCGTACTCGATCGCGTCCCAAAGCTGGCGAGCTTGAAGCTTTAGCTTCATGATGGACGCCCACTCGTGGTAGTTCGTTTTGGTCAGCATCGGCCTTGTTGAAGAGGCGCCAGAGTCCTTGTAGACGGTCTGGATCACCGGCGAGCGGCCCCTGCCGCCACGTCCGCGACGGCGATCCCAATCTGGCGACCGCGATAGCCTGCGCTCTCGCTCCGGGCTCCTCCGAGGAGGCGGGTGGGGATCGCGCGGCTCCTCCTGCGGTGGCTGCTCCTTCCTCAGCTCTCGACGCAGAGCCGCGGCCATGTTGGCTGCGTCCCGAGCTGCTGCTGCTGCGGCCTCCGCGGCTTGCTGCGCTTGCGCGGCTGCGGCCTTTGCCGCAGCCAGACGCTGTGCACGCTGCCCGGCAGTGCCTGTGGCGGCGGCTGCTCTCTCTGCGGAGGTGGCCTTCGCTGCTTCTCTTGATCCCGATCAAACCTCGCTCTTGATACCAATTGTTGGCATCAGGACTCAATCAAGACAGGTAATTGGGACTGATAACTTGGCCACCATGGCCCTTCTATTGAACTAGTCTGTTGAATTGTACAAGGGCCTCCCCCCCTGTTGCTCTTATAGGCAAAGGGTTTATCCCAGGGGAGAATATGCTGGAAAGTAAAGTAGATGCTCTAGGAAAACTTGGCAGCCAAGGGGCTTATCTTCTTGACCCCCAAGCAAACCTTTACAGCTAGCTAATGATGGAGAGCAAAAAAGCAAAACAGAAATGCTAACTACTCTAATGACAACTGGATGCAGGACCAACTTGTATCACTTATTATCATAAATCTGTGTATCAATATCACCAACCTAGATGCTTAGGATATCCTATTTGTTAGATTTTAATTGTAATGTTTGACCAATCGTACACAATGGTGACAAATATATGTGAATTGGTGTAGTGTTTTATCAGCTTTTTTGAGGTGTGCTCTATGTTTGGTTCTCATCGTGAGTGCTTGTGCAAGTTCAAGCATATTGGAAAAAATACATTGTTGGTTTAGTATAAAGACAAACTAGCTGTTCACCAAACTGGATGAAAAATAAAACATTTTTCATAAACCCAACCTGGTCACTTGACACCTTTGCTGTGTAATCTGAAGCCCGTGTGCTGCACCAGGCAGCATGAAACATGAACGTAGTATCCAGTGCTGAGTTTAGCCTTTGAATACCTCATTTATAAATCAATGGCTTATAGTACCTTTTTTCTACTTGTGTTAGTTGTTATTCCTTTATTCAGATGTATATAGGGTAATTTTTCTCTTGCTGATATTGGAGAGTCAGTAGTGACTAGCTGAACTGTATGTTTTTTAATGGTTGACTTTTTTTTAAGAAATTATATTTTGCTCTTGTGTTAACCTACCTGATTGGTACACTTTTTATACTGAATTATTGATACTAACTTTAGTCTTCAAGGTTACAGTTTTGCAGTTACCAGTAATATTGCCTTGAACAATTTTAGTGAGCAGCTGTGTAATTTATCATGTTTTACCATGCTTATGCAGACGAAGCGCACCAAGAAGGCCGGAATTGTTGGCAAATATGGTACATGCTTAATCAATGTGACATTTCCCAGTCTCTGCGTCTGTGGGGTATGAAGTTAACCTTGCAAATTACAATGTTACAGGAACCAGGTATGGTGCTAGCTTGCGTAAGCAAATCAAAAAGATGGAGGTATCTCAGCACTCCAAGTACTTTTGCGAGTTCTGTGGGAAGGTATGTCACCCGAGTTATGTTTTTTGATCTGTTATACTGCAAGCTGTTTTTATGTATTGTTACCATTACTAGAATGTTATGAACTGTAGGCTGCAGATTGATTTTGAGCACAAAAGCAATCGTTCTTAAATATATTTGTATTTCATATTTGAGAATGGTTTGGCAGCAATTTGTTTCTAAGATAAATGTGAAGTACTAATTGTCCTAGTGTCCCATATTTGCTGTGTTGTCTTTCCAGTTTGCTGTGAAGAGGAAAGCAGTTGGAATTTGGGGATGCAAGGACTGTGGGAAGGTCAAGGCTGGTGGTGCTTACACCATGAAGTAATTCTTTGCTGACTCGCTTCTTGTGTTCAAAACCATAAGTCATTAAGCATGATTATAATTCTTTGTGTATTTTCAGCACTGCTAGCGCGGTCACTGTCAGGAGCACGATCCGTCGCTTGAGGGAGCAGACTGAAGCGTGATCACACTATATTGGCTGTTTGGCCGGGACAATGCTTTAGCATTTTTGGTTTATGCTCTAGAATCTCTAAAAGTTGGGTGCTAAGATTTGTACTTGGTTACTGATGTGAATGAATTTCATAAGTGATATCTACCGTTTAGGATCTCTAATCCTATTCCTGTCTTAATGACGTCAAATTTGGTCCTAGTTTCTACACTTTGGTTGCGTCATTGGTTTTCAATTCCTTTTTCATTGAAAATTCTACTTATAATGCTGCGTGTTTTCATCTACGCATCTTTGTGCTGGGCAGCGTTACAACATACCAGTGCCATCGCACTAATTCAACGGTCTATTTATGTTTTCATGGACAGTCTATGTTCTCTTCAACACTCCGTCTATTTATGCGAATTGGCTTGTAGTCCAATGGTACCATGGTCCGATAGGACGCTACTTATCAGGGTTTAAATCTTGGTGCTCACATATTTTCTGTGATTTTTTTAGGATTTATCGGCGTTATGAGTTAAGTGGCAAGTGACGTTTCCGTCGACAACAAGGCGTTTGGGATTTTCTAAATCTGTCGGCTGCTCAGTCCTTCGAAGATGCTCATAGAGGTAGGAGTAAGTTTGTGTACATATATTCATAGGGGTGAGTGTGCGTACGTGTATGAGCGTCTGCGTCGTACTGTGTAATTTTTTTAAAAAAAAACACTCCGTCTATTTATCAACTCTAGTATTTATGATGACTCAAAGGACTTAGGCTTCTTGCTAGCACATCCACGTGGTGGACACTTGATGGAGGTGTACGTTTGACGGGGAACACTAAATGTGAAGCCATTTGTTGAAAGATACTCTAGTTCATACCAATTTTACCATGAAGCACCACATCCTAATTTTATTTATTTGCACCGGTTGACAAGAGAGTAAAATGGAAAGATGACCATTTTGGCCTTGTTGGCGACGCAAAGGCAACACTGGCCTGGTTCTAACTAGCTTGTACTTAGTGTGGGCCTCTTACTCTTCCCCATCTCGCGCACTCACTATCCTTCCCCATCTCCATGACAAAGGAAGCAGTGGCAACGCGGGTGGCCTTGAGCGATTAGGGGTGTTACGAAACGACACCGGTTCATCAATAGGCGTCTATTCACTGCTAATCTAATCTCACTAATCCTAATTGCTTGTACGGACACCGTACGGACGGATGAGATCAACAGTGAATAGACGCCAGTTGATGAAGCGGTGTCGTTTCATAACACTCCCCTTGATCGAATCTTTCTTGAGATCTATGTAGTTCTAAGTTTGGATTCCTCGAAAAACCTGTGTGTCAAAAATATGGTTGTTATAGCCATACTACAAAGAAATGTCGTACCCCAAGTCATCTTGTTGATCTCTACTTAAAGTCTGTGGGTCGCGGACGTGCTGCACCAGGACAGAAGTATGAAGCCCACTTCAACATTCAACCTGACACCACCAGAGAAGAGGCTGGTTGTTCACAACAAGTTTCAATGGAACCAAGTAACAACATCGTATGTGGAGGCGAGGATCTTGATAATACAGGGAATATGATCGTGGAATATACTTCCAACGACATATTTGGAGACTTTGAATAGGCTCCCAATCTCTTAGATTTCAAAGTCTTTGTGTCCTAGTGATTGAAATAATAAGCACAATTTATGTCCTATGTGTTGTAAATATTAGTAATGTCATCACTATTTAGATTGGATATCCAATAAATGTATTGCATATACGTTTGATATTCAATAAATAAAGTATGTGTTCTATATATCATCAAAGAATTTTATATCAAATTCTTCATTTGTATATAGTTTCTACGGGAGTCAATCCAAATATAAAGAGGCATTTTACCTAGTGGATCGTTTTTGCTTCATGTGGTATCATGATAGTAGGTTCTGGTCGTTCTACTATCATTTCCCTATGGGTACACAAATAATAATCATCAATTCATTATTCTGATTCCATAATGTACCCCAAGTATAGAGATATCCGTCAATATGGTTTTCATATCGAAACCCCAAGATGACGACTAAGAGGATTACTTTCTCTTAAGAACGGATATGGCAAAATAAAACTCCATCAGTTGAATTTGACTGTACATACATAGCCTGTATCTAATGTTGCATACAAAATAATTCTCCCTCTTGATATCAACAAGACTTGGCATGTTTGCCTCGGTTATTCCACTATATGGATAACATGAGAATTTTTAACAATTCTTTGGTCATAGCATCAATATGAGCCACTAAATTCCTTAAAGAAATTTAAGAACATACATGTGACTCCATTTACCATTTTATGGACCATAAAGATGCTATGTAATGCACATTTATGCATACACATATAGTCCTAGGTGTGTCTCTTAGTCAAGAGAACCAAATTATATCAAACCCACTACTCAAAATATTAAATTTACAGCAAATTATCCTGGACGCAGGATCATGGATCGGTTTGGTTTTGGGAACTATATATATTGAGTACTTATGTCCATACCAATAATGGTTTGATTGAATCTCTTATTGAGAATCAAATTGTTAACTACTCAAATAGAATTGTACTTTACCAATAATAAGTTGGTTTCATGCGGCCTTTCATACCGCATCGTTAATCCAAATTCATCAAACTGCATTTCTACAACTCCTTCTATTGCAGTATGTACGTGGAACTTTGGCCACAGCCAAATATTACCCATCTACGCATAAGAGTATGCTTTCACATACCCATATCACCACCCTAACATACCAATAGGCATTAGGGATCCCAATGAGGTAACTCTATAGGGATTCTATACATTGCCCGTATGTTGATCATAATTTAAGGATTATTCCAGGCATTAGGGGGAGACTTATACCACACAAAGAATGCCAGGAATCAAAGAGCAATCCTCACATCCACGTACCAAAGAATCTAAACAGGATCATTTAGATCATCTAATTTTTGCATCATATTGCAAAGAATCTGCCATAATCATTTACTGATAATAAGGGTGTCACAAAATCCCCTTATCCTGCTCATAATGCACCTGAAAGAATGGAGGTACCAAATTAAAACCATTCAACTCCCACTTCCATGAAGAGGGGGAGAAGTACGGCTGCTCTGAAGGATAATGCTTTACTTAAGCATTCAAAGATAGCGAGGGCTAAATCCTCCAAATCAGTAAATCCAAGCCAACCTCATGTTGGTAGACACCTAATAGTGGATTAGATCCAACACCAGGAACAAATCCACAACCCAGATCAATGGTGCACCCAAATTCTGATCCTGGGATATTGGAACACCTTGACTCCATATGGAAAATGACTAGGAGTCCAAAGGGTCAATATTTTCACTTGCTATATTGATTCCATGCAACGAATCAATCATTTAAAGACTACAGATTGTTGCGATATATACTCCTCAAATATTGCTCTTCACTTTATTGGATTTAGACCAAAGTCCTAGCTAGGCCGAGTGTCTTCACACTCAAATTTTGGTCAAATTGAAAGGTGAACAATAGGAGCCTGTAGCATATGGTTTTTCACACAGAGACCTAGCATAACATACCCCATGGTATATGTGAAAATTAAGTTTCCAAATTAAAAAGAATTGGTAGATCAAATGAATTTGATAGATTCAGACGTATGAGTCCCAATGGACTTCACATTCTGAATCCAAATACAAATCGCAACATACATTGTGTATAATGCAGCAAACATGTGTATTGGAGATGGAGATTTTAGGTAAGACCAATAGGTTTACGACATGTGCACCGTCCTTCAAGGATTTTAGTGCATCGATCAGCCTATATCCATAAAATATTGAATAAATTCAATATGGACCAATCATATAAAAAAATCCCGATGGTCGTTCATTCTCTAGAAATAGAGAAGATCTATTTAGACCATGGGATATTTTAGAAAAGATATTGGGGCCAAAAGTTCCATATCTTTGTGTCATTGGAGCACTATGTATCTTGTAAATTGCATCAGGCCTGATATCGCATTTGCATATAAACATACTAGTTAGACATAGTGCAAATCCAACTCACCGTCATTGGATGAGAGCAAAACATATCCTCATATATCTTAGTGGTACAAAGGATCTTGGTTTACTCTTTAAGAGAAATCATGATCCTAATATGATTGGATACATGGATGCTAGTTACTTATCTCGTTTCCATTATGACCAATTCTAAATATGAATTGTATTCTTATGGAGGGACACCTTTTTCATGGAAGCCTATCAAACAGACTCTTAATGACCTCCACTAATCAATCTGAAATTATTGCTCTATATGAGGCATGACATAAATATGTATGGTTTCACAGAATGATTAACCACATACAACCGTCATGTGGTATTGATTCAACTGAATCACCTATAATTATCTATAAAGATAATTTTGCTTATGTTACATAGATACAAATAGGTTACATAGAGTGAAATGTCATTAAGCATATTTCCCCTGAGTTGTTTTATCCCTGCGAAAGCAGGGAAATAAAAATCTTGCAAATCAAGTCAAGCAGTAATCTCGTTGATCGACCTAGCTGCTAAGTCCTCACCAAATTCTATGTTGAACATAGGATTGGCATTCGGCGACTTCTAAACTTGCAAGAATCAGGGGGAGACACCTCATAGATGCTAACCTGTACCAGTATCATATTATACTCTTTTCTTTCATAAGTTTTCCTCACAAGGTTTCTTGTTAAAGTTTTTGATGAGGTAATATTAACATAAGCATGTGTCATATTTCCTATTTCCCCCACCGGGGTTTTTGTGGGAAATATCAAAGACACATATTGCCCTCACAACTCATCCATGGTTTATCCCTAAAAAAGGTTTTCATGTGACTTATTCAAGAGGCAATACCAATAATATATCATCATATTTTTTCCTAATTTTTCCACCGGGTTTTTACAGGAGTTTTAGCGATATATCACTATATATATTGCTCCTCATATTTTTCCTAAATGGTTTTTAGAGGGATCATCTTTATGTCGTATCTTCATATTTTCCCCACTGAGTTTTTAATGGGATACCAATGACATAGTGATTTATTTAAATCACAAACACATATATGCTATTTTATCCTTATTTTCTAGATAAGGTTTAAAGGAGTTTTTGTAGCATATCTATACATTCATATTCCTCAGATTTTTCCCACAGGGTTTTTCGAGGAATCCAAACTTAGAACTACATAGATCTCAAGAAAGATTCGATCAAGGGGGAGTGTTATGAAATGACATCGGTTCATCAACAGGCGTCTATTCACTGTTGATCTCATCTGTCCGTACGACGTCCGTACAAGCAATTAGGATTAGTGAGATTAGATTACAGTTAACAATGTCATCGAAGAGGCATGTCTCTTCGAGACTAATGTAACTCCTCCCATCGGTTGTGTCTTTTGGACACACCCCTTCACATGTATATATCTAAGAGATCAATGAAATCAGTTAGTTGTTCCCAAATCTCTGTTCATTTACATTTCACTTTAACAAGGGGAACGGGGGAAGGACAGGGGTCAAGATGGCAACAGGCTTGGGCATTGGTTCCTCCTCCACTGATCTACATGGTCATGGGTGAAAGGTCCTAATTAGCTAGAGGGAATAGTGAAATAGCCTATTTTAAAATTCTACAAATTACTAGAGTCAAGTGTTTAGTAAGACAAATAGCGAAATATGCAAGTTTTGTCTAATTTGTGTTGCAATCACCTATCCAAGCAACTCTAGTACTCCCCCCGTTCTAAAACGAATGACGTTATGAGATGCGTGCCGATCAAACTTTCTCAACTTTGACTAGATTTGTAAAAAATACGTGCAATATTTTCATCTCCAAATAAATTTATTAAAAAACTATACTTAAATATCTTTCCGGTGATACTAATTATTTAGCATACATATTTATATATTTTAATATATAATTGCCGGCATTTTAAAATTATTGACTTCTCGGGAACCGAGAATGACATTTATTTTAGGATGGAGTGAGTATATTATATCACACAATTGCTAGGTTACTACTTCTAAGTTAGTGAGCTCTTAAAGATTTAACTAGGACTCACTAATCAAACTACACAAGCAAGAAACTAGCTCTCAAGACTAGCTACACCAAAGAGCTTAGCACAACTAGGAAATGTCAATGCAAGTGTAGAGTATTATACTGAACGTAGCAACTAACGTATACCAATTACAATATCAATCACCAAGAATACCAAGAGAGACAATGGTTACAAGTTGATTTTCTCCCGAGGTTCGCTTTGAAATCTTGTTTTTGGTTTTGATAATTGATGACACCCAATGTTGCTAATGCTTTGCTCTAAGTGTGACTAGACACATAGCAACATGATGGTGAGGCCTATGACTTGGTGATGGACTTGTCATGGTGATGATCAAGCATCGAGGCTCAAGGCTAAGGTATCAAGGGATAGGTGTTTTCCCTTTCGATGATCGAGACACTATAGAGAGTGCGATCACATTTAGGATTGATAACCGACTATCAAGAGGGGAATTCACAGTTGAATTCGTGGTCCAAGTGCCTCTAGGTTTGACTTTGCATGATGCATATGAGAGACTAACTAGAGAGCTAACACTTGCCTATTTCATGTGATGAAATGCTAACTCATGTGATCGAGAGTGTTCTACATGTTGAAGCTGGCACCCTAAGGCAAGTGGGTTGAATTGGATCGATGACGGCGCGACGACGATGACATAACGATGAAGTCCTTCTCTGTTGCACTGGCGAGACGTGCCTGTTGCGCGAACATCGGACACTGGTGCTGGCGCCGAACGTAACACAGAATGGACTATTTCTGGAGGAGGTCACCGGACGCCGGGCCGGACGCGCGGCCAGGAGGGCCTGACGCGCGACCAGGATTGCCGGACGCGTCCGGTGCTCGATGGAGGACTGAGCGCGCCTATCACGCCGGACTCGACTGACGAACGCCTTACGTCAGCGCGGGAGAGTCCGACGCGTGTTGGTGACATCAGCGCTAGAATCAACAGTCGACGCAGTGCTGAACTGATCGGACGCTGGGACCGGCGCGTCCGGCGCTCACCGGACGCTACTCAAAGACGACCTCGGCGTGGCTTGACCGATGGACGTGGCGCCGGACGTGCAGTGGTGAAGACGGCAAACGCAGCGCCGGACGCTGACATGGCGGCTAATTTTTGAACGTGAGGACGCAACGATCAACTGCCCAGGTGCGTCGGACGCATCCGGTGACCTGTATGAGATGCGTCCGGCGCATGTTAAGAGACCCCCCGAGCAGCATAACGGTTGGATTTGATGGTGGGGGTATAAATAGAAGCGTGGCCGGTTGGGGAGCTAACTCTTGCCCATTCTAACATCTTTGAGCAACCTTTGAGCTAGAGAGAACCTCTCCCACTCATCTCTTGACTTGATTGTTCATCTAGAGTGAGATTGACTGAGAATCAAGTGCTAAGCATTGAGAGTTGCATCTAGAGGCACTTGTTCTTCGAGTTTGCTGCGGAGTTCTTGTTACTCTTGGGTGATTCCCGTCACCCTAGACGGTTTGGAGGCAGCGGGGTGTTGAGCTCGAGGTGGAGATTGTTCGAGGCCGCACTCGATGATCTTGTGAGGGGTTTCTTGGTCCTTCCCCGCGGGAGTTCATGAAAGGATACTCTAGTGGATTGCGTGTGGCTTGGAGGATCCTTGTCTTGTGTTGAGAGTGCGGCTCCCGGCAACAGTATTTGGCATTGAGAGCCAATTGAGTGAGCACCTCTCTAAGGAAGTGTATCGCCACAATGAGGACTAGCTTGCCGGAAAGCAAGTGAACCTCGGTAAAAAATCATTGTGTCAATATTGTGATTGCCGAAGATTCTCTTGTGTGGTTATCTTGATTGGGTGATTGGCCATCTACACTTCGCGTCGGTATAACAATCCAATCCCCCTCTCTTGTATCTAGCTTTATAACTTTGTTCATACATTGCTTGTCTTGCTAGATATTGAGTAAAACTTGCTAGCTTGTGTAGCTTTTACTTGTTCATATTTTTGCTCTTGCTAGTTTAGTGAAGTGCCTAAAGTTATCTTGTTTAGATTTGCTAGACTTGTTAGAAAGGCTTGCATAGAAGTAATTGAAGCTTTAGCATTGCAATTATGCTATCTCTTAGTCTAACAAGTGGTCTAGTGTATTTACAAGAAATTTTAGTAGGCTATTCACCCCCCTCTAGCCATTTAGACCTTACACGTGGTATCAGAGCTAGACACCGTTTATTTGAGGCTTAACAACCTATGGTGAAGAAAAGGCTACATTAAGTTTTCACATCAACAACACCAAGAGAGCACCACCTTTTGATGGTAATGATTATGCAAAGTGGAAGCTTAAGATGAAGAGTCATCTCAAGTCAATAAATAGAGAGGTGTGGAATGTGACCGAGACCAAGTTTGAGGTTGCAAGACCGGAAGCACCCACACCGATTGAAGAAAAGAAGCTTCAAGCAAATGACATTGCCGTGAGCTCATTCCATGAGGCTCTTGATGACAAGGCATTTGAGCTCATCAAGAACTTAGAGGTGGCACATGACATTTGGGCAAAGCTTGAGGAGGCATATGAGGGCACCGAGAGTGTGAAGACCGCAAGAGCATACATGCTTCAAGAGAGGTTCTCTAGCTTCAAGATGAAGGATGATGAGAGTGTGCCAAAGATATTTCATAGGCTACAAGTGATTGTCAATGAGCTCAAGGCACTTGGTGAAGAAGTCAAGGATAGTCAATTCTCAACAAAAATTTTGAGATGCTTACCCAAGAGATTTGACACATTGATCACTGTCATGAACAAGACCACAATGAAGGACAAACCAACTCCCATCAAGATCTTCAAGAGATAATGGCCGATGATGAGTTTAGAGAGGATCACAAGAAGGAACAGTTGGTAAACAAGATGAAGAAGCAAAATGAGAAGAAGGATGATAACAAGAAGAAGAGTTTTGCTTTCAAGGCTTCATCCTCCAAGAGCAAGAGCAAGAAGAAGCAAGAATTATCAAGTGAAGATGAAGCTAGTTCTAGCAATGAGGGTGATGAAGATGTTGATGAGTTGAGTGCTCTGTTTGTCAAGGTAGGCAAACTCTTGAGGAAGAAGACACACCGAAAGGGAAGAAAGAAGTCCTCATTCTTATCCTCATCCAAGAAGAGTGAGCACACCATGAAGTGCTTTAGATGTCATAGCAAGGATCATCTTATTGGCAAGTATCCCTATGATAGTGGTGATGAAGATGCCGTGGAGAAGGAGGCCAAGAAGTAAAAGAAGAAGAAAGAGGCTTCTCAAAAGAAAAAGAATGAATCTCATGTTGCTACTTGGGAGAGTGATGCATCCTCAAGTGAAGATGAGAGTGACAAGAGAAGCAAGAAGAAGGAGCATGCTATTCTTGCAATCCAAGAGAAGATTTCACTCTTTGACATTGCATCGACATGCTTCATGGCTAAGGCCTCTAAGGTACAATCCAATAATGAGAGTGATCATGATAGTGATAGTGATGATGATAGTGGTCCAACTAAGGATGAATTGTTCATCATGCTTGAGGATTGTAAAAATGAATATAAAAACACTAGAAAGGAATGCAAGAACTTGACAAAGGCTAATCAAACCCTTGAGCAAGAACTTGAGGAGCTTAGAGCATCTTATGAGAGTCTAAAGGAAGACCATAAGAAGCTTCAAAAGGCTCACACCAAGCTTGAAAAGTCTCATTCCTCTCTTAGTGAATAACTTGATAGCATGCCACCACAAGTTAAAAAGGCTAAAACTTGTAACATAGGCATATCATGTGATATCATTGATGAATCTTTCTATAAGCCTATTATTGTTGCTCAAACTAACCTTTCTTGTAGCACTTCCACTTCTAGCTCATCTAGTAGTGATGGTGATCCCACACTAGTGGTTGAGAATGAAACACTCAAGGAGGAGGTAAGAAAGCTTAATCACACCTTAGCTAAGGCTTATGGTGGTGAGGATCGCTTGCTTATGTGCTTGGGTTGCCAAAGAGCTTCTCTCTACAAAGAGGGATTGGGATATACCCCAAGAAAGGCAAGGCCGCTTTTGCTTCTGACAAGACTATTTTTTTGAAGAACAATGGTAGCTATTGCAAGAGTTGCAAGCAAGTTGGTCATAATGAGCAAAGATGCATGAACAAGAAACCTAATGTTTCCTCTGTTAAGCTTGATTCATGCTATGTTCTTATCAAGAAGGCTAATGGTGTGAAGGCTAGATTCATTGGTACACCATGGATGGGCTCAAAGAAGAAAGCTATTTGGGTGCCAAAGAGTTTGGTCACTAACCTTGTAGGACCCAAGCTAGTTTGGGTACTCAAAAGAGATTGATCTTATTTTGTAGGTCAATTACAAAGCCGAAGGGAGGCATTGGGTGCTTGATACTGAGTGCACTCGACACATGACCGGGGATTCTTGTATGTTCAAATCAATTGATACAAGTGACAATGGTGGATTTGATTCTATCACTTTCAGCAACAACAAGAAAGGCAAGGTCAAGAGGCTTGGTAAAATTGCTATATCCAATGACAAGAGTATCTCCAATGTGTTGCTAGTTGAGAGCTTGGATTTCAATCTTATATCGGTGTCACAATTGTGTGATCTTGGCTACAAATGCATCTTTGGCAAGAATGATGTTGAAGTCATAATTGAAGAGGACTCTAGTTTGATCTTCAAGGGATTTTGGCATGGAAGCTTATATTTGGTGGATTTCAATGCTAGTGAATCTCAACTCACATCTTGTTTGATTAGCAAGTCTAGTCAGGGTTGGTTATGGCATAGAAGGCTTGGTCATGTTGGAATGAAGGAATTGAACAAGCTTGTGAGGCATGACTTGGTTAGAGGCTTGGAGGATGTCACATTTGAAAAGGATAGCCCATGTAGTGCATGTCAAGCCAGCAAGCAACATGGAAGGTCACACCCTAGTAAGAGTGAAATGAGCACATCAAAGGAATTTGAGCTATTGCACATGGACTTATTTGGGCCAACTACATACACAAGCATTGATGGCAACAAGTATGGTTTTATGATTGTTGATGACTACACTAGATACACTTGGGTGTTCTTTCTCTATGATAAGAGTGAAGTCTTTGATCTATTCAAATCATTTGTCAAGAGAGTTCAAAATAAGTTTGAGACCACCATCAAGAACATTAGAAGTGACAATGGGAGCGAGTTCAAGAACACAAGAATTGAAGAGTTGTGTGATAAGCTTGGAATTAGACATCAATTCTCACCAACCTACACTCCTCAATCCAATGGTGTAGTTAAAAGGAAGAATAGAACCTTGATTGACATGGCAAGAACAATGCTTTGTGAGTACAATGTTAGCCAATGGTTTTGGAGTGATTCTATCAACACGGCTTGCTACTCTAACAACCGACTCTATTGCCATGGTAAGCATGAGAAGACTCCATATGAGCTATTGAATGGAAGAAAGCCCAACATTGCATACTTTAGAGTGTTTGGATGCAAATGTTACATTCTCAAGAAAGGCACAAGACTTGGCAAGTTTGACAAGAAGTGTAATGAAGGGTTCCTACTTGGGTACTCTACCAATAGCAAGGCATATAGAGTTTGGAACTTGGCAAAGAGCACCGTGGAAGAAGTTCATGATGTTGAGTTAGATGAAACCCAAGGATCTCAAAGTGAAGTTCAAAATCATGATGATGTGGGTGGAGATCAATTGAACAATGCAATGAGAAACATGGACATTGGTGATATTCGGCCAAGGCAAGTTGATGATGAAGATGAGATTCAAATGACTAGTCAAGATGTTCACATTGATACAAATCAAGCTAGTACTAGTGGCACACAAGGTGAAGCTCAAGATCATAAGTCAAGCTAGCTCAAGCAATCAACTCGAAGTGCTTCAACCAACGAGTGTTGCAAGAGATCATCCTCTAGATCAAATCATTGGTGACATTAGAAGAGGAGTACAAACTAGAACAAGATTGGCAACTATTTATGAGCATTACTCATTTGTATAATTTGAAGAGCCAACCAAGATACAAGATGCTTTGAAGGATGTTGATTGGGTAAATGCCATGCATGAGGAGCTAAATAACTTCACAAGAAACAAGGTTTGGGAGCTTGTTGAGAGGCCAAAGAGGCACAATGTGATTGAAACTAAGTGGGTGTTCAAGAATAAGCAAGATCAAGATGGCTTGGTTGTGAGGAACAAAGCAAGATTGGTTGCCCAAGGATATACACAAGTAGAGGGTCTTGACTTTGGAGAAACATATGCACTGGTAGCAAGATTGGAGGCGATTAGAATCCTATTAGCCTATGCTTGTGCTCACAACATCAAGCTATATCAAATGGATGTGAAGAGTGCATTTCTAAATGGATTCATCAATGAAGAAGTCTATGTTGAGCAACCACCCGGATTTAAAGATGAGAAGAAGCCCAGCCATGTCTACAAGCTCAGAAAGGCTCTTTATGGTTTGAAGCAAGCACCAAGAGCATGGTATGAGAGGTTGAGAGATTATCTCCTCTCTAAAGGGTTTAAGATGGGAAAAGTGGACACCACTCTCTTCACCAAAAGAATTAGAGATGACTTATTTGTGTTGCAAATCTATGTGGATGACATTATATTTGGTTCAACCAATTAAGACTTTTGTGAAGAATTTGCTAAGATGATGGCTGGTGAGTTTGAAATGTCTATGCTTGGAGAGCTAAGTTACTTCCTTGGACTTCAAATTAAGCAAATGAAGAATGGCACCTTTGTTAGTCAAGGCAAGTACATCAAGGACATGATCAAAAAGTTTGGATTGCAAGATGCAAAGGCTATTAGTACACCAATGGGTACCAATGGTGGCTTGGACCTTGATGATAGTGGAAATATGGTTGATCAAAAGCTCTATCGGTCTATGATTAGAAGTTTGCTATATGTGACCGCTTCAAGGCCCGATGTCATGTTTAGTGTGTGCATGTATGCTAGATATCAAGCCTCACGAAGAGAAAGTCATTTGACGGCGACCAAAAGAATTTTGAGATACTTAAAGGGCACAGAAGATGTTGGCTTATGGTATCCCAAGGGGTCTAGTTTTGAGTTGATTGGATATTCGGACTCCGACTATGCCTGTTGCAAGATTGATAGAAAGAGTACAAGTGGAACATGCCAAGTGCTTGGAAGATCACTAGTTTCATGGTCCTCAAAGAAACAAAATAGTGTTGCTCTTTCCACCGCTGAAGCCGAATACATTAGTGCGGGGAATTGTTGTGCACAATTGCTATGGATGAAAGCCACCTTGAAGGACTTTGGAGTAAAATTCAAATATGTGCCTTTGTTTTGTGACAATGAAAGTGCTATCAAGATGACCAACAATCCGGTTCAACATTCAAGAACAAAGCACATTGATATGAGGCACCACTTCATAAGGGATCATCAACAAAAGCGAGACATTAGCATTGAAAGTATTGGCACCGAAGATCAACTAGCTGATATATTCACCAAGCCACTTGATGAAAAGAGATATCACAAGTTGAGAAATGAATTGAAGATACTAAGCTTCTCTAACATGAGTTGATGCACCCCATATATATGACATGCCTCTCCTCCAACATAGCAAGGTAAAGTTGGTTGTTGCATTCCATGCATCCTTTGCTAGTCGTGTAGAACATGTAGACATATGGCATCTTATGGGGATCATTCATGAAAATCAAATGAATTTGCTGTATGTATGGCACTACTATTGCTTCTATGCTTGTTTTTGATCTAGTGGTGGCATATGACATGTTTGTGAGCTTGTAAGCCTAGTGTTAAATCTATAGCATGAGCTCATGGTGTGTATTTCAACATGATCAAGATAACCCTTATTCTTGAGGTGTGAAGAAGCTTGTCCTTGGTTCAAACCGAAATACATACTCTAGGCAAGTGATATAGATTTGGCCATAATTTGATTGACTTATTTCACTCATCTTATGCACCCTTGTTGGTAATTGTTGACAAAAGGGGAGAAATAAGTCACAAAGATCAATGAAAGGGGATCAATAACAACTTAAAATTTGAGCACACAAATAGGGGGAGCAAGCTCATAAGCTATTTGTTGCATTTGTATGTGCATAGCATGATGATATGGAGCATTGCAATTTAAATTCAATATTCATGCTTGAATGGTGTATGCTAGTTCTAGGATTTGAATGATGATATGAAGTACTAGCATGCTTTCTTATGGTTTCTAGACATATCGTTATTCATGCTATTCAAAGTATCTCTTATAATGTTGATCTCATGAGGTATTTTGAGTTTTGATGTATGTCTAGTTATCATGATGCTAAGGATGGTTTATTATTGTACTTCGATTGGTATCACGCTTCAAAGGTCCATTTTTTAAACCTTAGCATCAATTTTAGTAGTGATATCTCTCCCACAATTCCTATCTATGCATATGTGCTTGAAAATCGACCAAACATTGGATGCATATATATGGGGAGCTACCACTACCAAAACCAAAGTTGAAATGCTTGTCCAACCAAGATTCATGATCTATTTATCTTGGGCAAGCAATTCAATTTCATATTGAATTCAATATCTTTGTGTAAGGTTGTCATCAATTACCAAAAAGGGGAAATCTCGTGTTTGGTTTTGATAATTGATAATACCCAATGTTGCTAATGCTTTGCTCTAAGTGTGACTAGACACATAGCAATATGATGCTGAGGCCTAGGACTTGGTGATGGACTTGTCATGGTGATGATCAAGCATCGAGGCTCAAGGCTAAGGTATCAAGGGATAGGTGTTTTCCCTTTTAGTGATCGAGACACTATAGAGAGTGTGATCACGTTTAGGATTGATAACCGACTATCAAGAGGGGAATTCACGGTTGAATTCGCGGTTCAAGTGCCTCTAGGTTTGACTTTGTATGATGCATATGAGAGACTAACTAGAGAGCTAACACTTGCCCTATTTCATGTGATGAAATGCTAACTCATGTGATCGAGAGTGTTCTACATGTTGAAGTTGGCACCCTAAGGCAAGTGGGTTTACTTGGATCGATGACGGCGCGACGACGAAGACATAACGATGAAGTCCTTCTCTGTTGCACTGGCCGGACGTGCCTGTTGCGCGAATGCTGGACGCTGGTGCTGGTGCCGAACGCAACACAAAATGGACTGTTTCTAGAGAAGGTCGCCGGACGCCGGGTCGGACGCGCGGCCAGGAGGGCCGGACGCGTCCGGCGCTCGATAGAGGACTGAGCACGCCTATCTCGCCGGACTCAACCGACGGACGCCTTACGTCAGCGCGAGAGAGTCCGACACGTGTTGGTGACGTTAGCGCTAGAATCAACAGTCGACGCAGTGCTGAACTGACCGAACGCTGGGATCGGTGCGTTCGACGCTCACCGAACGCTACTCAGAGACGACCTCGGCGTGGCTTGACCGACGGACACGGCGCCGAACGCGCAGTGGTGAAGACGGCAGACGCAGCGCCGGACGCTGACATGGTGGCTGATTTTTGAATGCGAGGACGCAACGGTCGACTGCCCAGGGATGCCGGACGCGTCCGGTGACCTGTATCAGACGCGTTCGGCGCGTGTTAAGAGACCCCCGGAGCAGCATAGCGGTTGGATTTGATGGTGGGGGTATAAATAGAAGTGTGGCCAGTTGGGGAGCCAACTCTTGCCCATTCTAACATCTTTGAGCATCCTTTCAGCTAGAGAGAACCTCCTCCACTCATCTCTTGACTTGATTGTTCATCTAGAGTGAGATTGAGTGAGAATTAAGTGCTAAGCATTGAGAGTTGCATCTAGAGGCACTTGTTCTTCGAGCGAGCACCTCTCCAAGCAAGTGTATCGCCACAACGAGGACTAGCTTGCCGGGAAGCAAGTGAACCTCGGTAAAAAATCATTGTGTCAATATTGTGATTGCCGAGGATTGTTTGGTTATCTTGATTGGGTGATTGGCTGTCTACACTTCGCGTCGATATAACAATCTAATCCCCCTCTCTTGTATCTAGCTTTATATCTTTGTTCATACATTGCTTGTCTTGCTAGATATTGAGTAGAACTTGCTAGCTTGTGTAGCTTTTACTTGTTCATATTTTTGCTCTTGCTAGTTTAGTTAAGTGCCTAGAGTTATCTTGTTTAGATTTGCTAGACTTGTTAGAAAGGCTTGCATAGAAGTAATTGAAGCTCTAGCATTGCAATTATGCTATCTCTTAGTCTAACAAGTGGTCTAGTGTATTTGCAAGAAATTTTAGTAGGCTATTCACCCCCCTCTAGCCATTTGGACCTTACATGCTTGCTTGCCAATAAGCGATGTCCATGTGGTGTCGACCAACACTGTGTCTTGAGGGCTAATTAGTGTTGTGCAAACCAAGCCCACCATAAGGGGCCTCGCAAGAACCCACCACCTGGAAGGCACAAGACCCTTCACAAATCACCAGGAGGTGGCTAAGCAACTCTTGCCACTCCTCCAAGATCCAAGTTTTCTAGGTGACAACAATCACTAAGAGTAACAATAAATCCATTAGCAAAAACAATCCTCGAGTGCCACTAGATGGAATCACTCAAGCCAATGAACTTGGATCACTTAATCTCACTTTGATTTTGTAAACAAGCAAGGGAGATGGGTGGGAGGAAGTTTGCTTGGCTCAAAGGATGCTACCACATATAAAACTGACCAAGAGTCTGAGCAAAGGCTGACTCCAAGCTTATGTAGAGATTCCAAGGCTCTACTAGCCATTTGAGCCATGTGGCCGACCGGACGCGCCATGTGTGGTGATCGGATGCACTGCTCACAGCGTCCAGTCGAATAATGCCGTCCATGTGTCCCTCCATTCTTAAGATGAGCCGCTCAATGTCAATGGCTAAGTCCTTCGTGTGCGTTGTTATGTTTGATTATTGGATGCGCCTGTCGGACGTGCCATGCTGAGTCCAGTCATGCCCTTGCACGTGCTAGCACCCATTCGGCCGGACGAGCACGTCGCTTGACTAGAATCGCCAATATTGGCATCCGATTGTGGTCAAGAGAGGGTTTTCCATTGACTGGACGCGGGTGATCGGACGCGCCCAGCGTCCAATCACTTCCACACCCTTGCTCGCCCGCTCTGCCTTCGTCAACTAGACTCGGTGCTCACGATACCAACGTCTTCGGTCCGCGATCACCACTAGAGTCTGGCGCTGCACTTCTTAGCCGCGCCAAGGTCATATTGAATAGACGTGTTCGGTCTCCTCCAAGACCGCCTGGTCATGTTAAAGTGACTTCTTTCAACTCCATTATCTTCACCATTGTTTCCAACTTGCCAACCACAAATTGTCTCACCATAGTGCACGATGTTTGCATTTTTCAAATCATTTTGCAAGGGTTACATTTGTCCACAGTAGGTCCTAATGCATATATGATTGAATAACATCACCTAGTGACACTTGACAACTGTAATTCCTGAAGAATTTCCCCACTTAATAGTACATCTATCTATCCTAAATGTGATCACACTATACAATGTTTGATCACCAAAATCCCTATAGGTTATACCTTTGCCTTGAGCCCATTTTATGTTTCTCTTTTTCTTTTCCAAATGAGGAGCACTTGGTCATCATCTCTTTTGGCCATCACCATATCCATGACCATCATCTAGCTCCACCACTTGGATTGAACCATCTTATTTATATATTTCTAATAAAACGGTTAACAACCATGCCTATCTAGATGAAAACAAATATTTGTGAAAGAAATGTATGTTTAAATTTTGGAAAGGCATTAAGGATGGAACAAACTTACTTCTTAAACCCGATCCTTCAAAGATTAAAAGGGCAAAACCTCTGACTTCTTTTTTTGTGCAATTTATAGACTCCAAGTTAACTAAAAAATTAAATATTCGAGCATGATCTGCTACAATCACCGGGAGGAAGAAAGGCATCTGTAGGAAGTTCTTTTTTAGGACTAGTTGACAAAGAGAACCATTTATGTCAATTACTTCTAGATATGTTTTGCCTTCACAACACTGTCCCTAAAAATCTGGTTTTCTAAGGTAGGTTTGATTAAACTCCTAAAAATAGAGACATATGTAGAGGTAATTTTCATAATAAATCACCCCTGAAAATTATTTTTTATTGCAGTTTCCAAGCTAAAGGACTCCCACCCTAGTTACATATTGTTTCTTATATCATCCGTTGCTATTAGAAACCGAAGTCATCTATAGAAAGAATTATGTACTAGTGGTAGTGGATATTGTCCCTTCACTATATTGTCCCTTCACTATTGACTGGGTCTCGAGTTTGGATCATAAGGTCGACTCCACGGAACTCGACCTCGTCCGAGCCGACCTATGGGAGGCAGGCTGCTTCATTTTGCTCCTAGCCGGCCGGAGCTCGAGCTCCTCTTCCAAGTTCCAAGCACCGATAGACCAAGGGATTTAATTTATCATTGCTAATACACAGACTTATTACTAGAGCCTATTGTTTGGAACTCTAACAATGCTTCATTTCCTGAACCAAAGTCATGAATTTCTATATGCCCCTGGAAGTGGGGTTGAACCTGCTTGGCCCGCCCCCACCCTACATGCAAGATATTTCTTTTTGTGACTTACAAACAAGATATGTGTTTGACAACCTTTTTTTGTTGAATTCAAGTTCTAAGTGGCATCAACATCATCAATTACATTTTAGTGATTTATGACAATGGCTATTAATCCATAATATGATAAGTACCCTTGTTTGGAAATGATTGTTTGTGTTCGTTTTCCTCTAATATGCCACAACGCTCCCAGCCCCAGGTTCTTGTCCTGTGATCCTGTCCTGTTCTAAGATGCATGCATGAACTCAAAATTTTCAAAGGCTAGCTAGGAAACCAAACCTAAATAGGGTTGTTTTGATCTAAAGTCTTGTAGAAACCAATTCTGATCTATAAAACTTGCTTAACTGTAGCCGCCATAAAATCTTTTGGATCACCCAATAAACTTCCGCACCCAATTTCCACAAAACCAAAAGCTGGGTACCTACCGGCTACCTAAATAAGCTAGTTTTTTTCCCCAAACACAACTTCCCCATAAGCTCAATTAAAACTCATTTAAGTAAAACATGTTTTATGTTTAAGAGACCCAAAAAATCACAATAGGCCAAACAAACCATATAGGAGAAGCTATATTATTTGATTTGAGGTTGTGCACGGGTTAAAAAGTAGTTTGTGATTTACATGTTTTATACAAGTTAACAATGTTCAGAGACTAGTGGATTATGAAATGTTTGGGGATATCCAGATGATGATCCCACTCATCATGATATTGACACCTTCGTTGACGCCAACATCTCTGCTCGGTGCCAACACATTTCTTGATGTCTACACCCAGAATCAACCTGGGAATTTTTCTTTTCGCCGTCAAGAGAAAACTTAGAGGTGGACTTGCTTTATTTCTTTCTAAGTTGTTTGTAACTCCCACCGTCCAAAAAAACATGATTCTAGATTTAAATTAGGTCAAATTAAATTTCCTATTAAGTTTGCCAAAGTTTACAGAAAATACTATCAACATGTCTCGAAGATTTATTCGAGAATATGTTTTATAAATGTTAGTAATTTATTTGTTCAGATTTTTTATTAAATCCAAAATTATTTAACTTCTGCAAAACGAGTATAGTTGTACTCTTTTTTTATGATGGAGGATGAGTACGACTTGCCTAGTTTTTATAAGAATATAATATAATGCGTTGCATCCTTTGATAGATCCCTATATATACACACGTTTGCATCGTCGGACTGTTTCTCCAAGTCCTATCCTCCGTCCTCGACTAAGGATAAGTTCGTCGATCACGTGAAAAGGGCCCTAATAAAACGCACGTGGTAATGCGCCGGCCGTCTCGATCGTTTGTACGATGTACAAACACTGCACGGTTGGTTGCTCCTGGTCTTCGTCCCTTCAATCAAAATCACTAGCTAAAAACGGCCGGCCGGCCGGCCGTGAGGAATCCGGACCTGTGGGGGCCACTGTGTGTCTGTGTTTTTAGATTCGAGACGCGATCTTCAAACATACTCCGTCTATTATAAATCATTCTAATTTTGTCAAGAGTTAAAACATTTTATATATAACTAAATTTATAGAATTAAATACTAACATTTGTGATACCAAATAAGTATCATTAATACTAACATTTTTTTTTGAAATTGTACCTATATTAATATCATAGGAAAGCATACAAGTCCACACAAAAATCCGCATAGTACAGGTACATCCTAGAAGGATGCAGAGAAGACAGATGTCTCACACATCTTGCATAAAAAACCCTATAAAAAGAGAAATTACAAAAAAGTCCTCTGGATCTTCTATGCTTGCCACTGTCACTGTTCATCTTCCCACATCGCAGGCATCGATGGTAGCGGCAGATCAGGAAGAAGATGAGCACCGTAGCCAGAAGAAGTACCATCGCACGAAGGCTTTGATTAGAGCCGCAATAGATCTTGACGGAGAAAGGACATCGGCCGGGGACTCGCCCCATACTTCTCTGACCGTGGCCCAGTGCCACTCGCCGCCCGGCGACGAGGAAGAAGCACAGGACCACCCACCAACAAACCTCGAACCCAAGAACCATCTCTCTGCATCGGGCTGCCAGCAATCGAACCAAAGATGGAAGAATCGCCAAGCAGCCGATTCCTAAACAGGAAACACCAAGAACCCTACCAGATTTGGTGATCTCCCTCGTTCCGCGCCTGCTACCGATGGCTCCGGAACAGCCAACAGCAGAGGAGAAAGGTCCGGAGAAATTTATTCCCAAGAAATGGCATCGCCTCCTCCCAACGACAACCGCTAGAAAAGACATACCTCAACTCCTCCACACCGAAGAAGCTAGGCAACACCCAGCCACCGCCGGTGACGAATCCACCGGTGGGCAAGCAAAAGCTATATACAGCAGCCACCTAAACCCCCGGCCCCCATCCTCTCCGACGTCACAACGGCCGCCGGAGGGGAGGGGGACCGGAAAGGAACGGCGCTGAAAGTTGCTCGCCTTCTTGACGCCCTTTCTCAACTGTAGCAGAGGAAGGGTCGAGAGGAAGCAAGAGGTGTGGGCTGACTCTACTAATACTAACATATATTTGATATCATAAATCTTTGTACTACCTCCGCCTCAAATTGCTAGTCATTTCAAGAATCTTGAAAAGTCAAAATATTTTAAGTTTGACCATATTTATGTGATAAGATAATAACGTTACGATGTCAACAAGGTATCCATCATTAGATTCCTTATTAATTATATTTTCATACAATTTGATGTCATAAATTTTTGACTCTCTAAAATTCTTAGAATGACTTACATTTTAAGACGGAGAGAGTAGTTTTTTATTTAATTTTGAGTAAACTTAAAATACTTTGACTCTAAAAAATTTTAGACAATTAGAGAAAAAAGAGACCAATTAAGCGTTGTTTTTTTAACATGGAAGATCTCTCCCATTAACTATTGTCATATCATTGGCAACCAGTATACGATTACAACTTGGAATATTGTCCTGAACTGGAACAGCACCCAAAAGCAAAATTGCCCCCTAGGACGTACAGCTAGACTATAAGCAGCTCGCACTTTAACTTGCTGACTTTAAGACAAACCGGAAAATGGCTTTTTAGAAAGAGGTACGTAGAGAAACGACGTGTATGCCAACTACGTCTACAATCCGAGAAGAATCATATTATCATAGTAGGCACCGCGGTTGCACTTGTATACATACGCCCTTTACACGCATGAGATTCAACGGTAATATATATAAGCGCTTTTTGGAAGTTTGACCGTCGATCGTGCGTATGACTTTTCATTATTCAATTAGTTTGGAGATGGATGGTATAATAAGAATAACTAGGAGCATACCCCGCGCATTGCTACGGGAATTGCTAATTTGGAATAAGATTAAACTATTCACGCAATTCTTAGAAATGGATCAACTATTAGAAACTGATGGATAACATGGCATGCTGACATGGATAGCTAATAGAATGTTATTGGATATCATAATTGTTCGTGCTAGTGAACTTTAATTAAAAGTGTCAATGGGCTGCTGAAGTGGATAGCTTGTATATCGAGATAAATAGGTAGCTGGGGTTTATCTTTATAGGAGTATAAGATTTGTGTAGATTTGTCGCATTCTCATAATTCACAAGCTTTTGTATCTTGTAAATTACTCGCTTAACAATAAAAAAATAATGGTCAAATTCTTACTTCTACTAATAATAATTTTATAGATATTTTGACTAGGGGAGCAATTATTTATTTATTGATATGTATATAGAATCTCACGGAATGTGTGTTCTTGGCGCGCGCGCTCTCTCTCTCTTGGAATGAGATTTTTGAGCTTTTACTCTTTTTTGCGATTACACGGTACAACACAGGCACTCACGACGCGTGCGCACTCATAATATGACCCATATAACCAAACTCTACTCTTATGAGCATCTTTGAATCCAAAGCTGATAAATTATTGAGATTGACGAAGTCATCATAAACTGACAAGTCCTCTTTTTAGGGGATAAGCTGATAAGTCCTTGAGATTGACAGAACGTTGTTAATTAAATCTTAGAATATTTGCTCCCATGAGGAGTTGAACCTAGGACGCGAAGTGCTACTGAAGCTCTTATAACCTCTATTACAGGCCATTTCGCTTCGACTCTAGTACTATTTTCCCTTCATTAGTTAACATGAACTTCATATTCTAATTCTTCATGTCTCACTATATAGCATCTTTATTATTTAATTAGTTTTGTTATTCTAGTATTGTAAAAAAGCATACAACTACATAATGAAATGGTAATACATTTCAGTTATTTATATTTCAAATAATAAAGGCCACTAGCGCTGTATTCGTGCTCGAGGTCAAAATCTTGCGTACCAAGAATACGTTATTTAACTTTGTTTGACTCTTCAACTTGGTTTGAGTTCGGAAACTCAAAGAAAAGCTTAAAAGCACACCACAACCTGTCATCAGGTCATGGTCGTCAGCTCTATACATTTATAATTGCATTGAGATCTACAACTCAGCCGGTATATATAGACCAAGTCAACATCCAAGGTTATATAGAAAATCAACATCTTGAATTTCAAAATACAATAATTGAAATTAACATTTGAGCTTTTAGTAAGATCTCAAGTAAAAGAATTCAACTAAAAATATATAGATCAAGTTAAGATTAAAGAATCTATAATTGAATATGTCATGAGTGCGTGTGTACTAGCAGCCGTGTGATGCCCGGATAGGAGGCAAAGAAATAAGACAGACGTAGGCGCCGTAGCTGTGCAACCGCTCAGGCCTAGCGGACGACAATTAAAACGGGACATGGTGTTCGTAGCCAAAACGACACATACATAGGGACGGAGGGAGTATGTCTTTAAGCAAATAACCCTATTTATGGTTGAGGTAGATCTACAGGCCTTACTCTGGAAATGGAGTATCGATTTGAGACAATAAATATGAAAGTCTGTCTTTTTTCTCAAATACGCAAAAGATTTACGTATTATTTTAATTATAAAAAATTTATGTAATATCTTTATAATTAAGAAGGACACTTTAACCAAAAATAAAATGAATATTTCCTAGACTTTTTTTTATTTTAGTAGTAAAACTTTTCTCCCTGTAAACCAAGTTGACACTGGGCTTTGTTTTTGGCCACACAGAACACCAAATTGGTGGCTGTGAGCTCTTCCATATAGGGCAGGGAAAATATAGTTTATTATGTTCTCCTCTATCTCATGTATCATCGTCTGTTTTCGTTATCACTGTCATGTTATCAGTTGCTGGAAATGGTCGTTTGATTTAACAATTGTGGCTTCTAGAAAACTGTTATCAGCGCGGGCCTAACATGTCATATGTGACCCCACCCTGTCAGTCACCTATGCATATTTCTTATTATTATTATTATTATTTTTTTGCGCATTCTTCTTCCTCGGTTCGTCGTTCCGCATGGAGAGCAGCAGACCGGCAGGGGCGATGCTCTAACGGGGTGTTGAAGCCTGCGCGCGGTGGTGACGGACTCGCCTGCGCTTACCCGAATTAGCCCGCGCGCAGTGATAAGGTCTAGCTGCACTTGCCTGCGCTGGCCCAGCGGAGCTCGCGCTCGGCGGCGACGACGTCACTCACTGAACGGAGCCAATGGGTAGTGACGACTGATATGACCAGAGCTCGCCCGCAACAGCAGGCCGGTTAAGGTAGTCGCGTGATGAGAGCGGCCGACGCAAAAGTTTGCTATTAACCGACCAATCAATATTACAAAGTTATTAATTTCAATTTGAACTAATTAACACGTTACAGGAAAAGAAGTTTAACTTATTAGTATCTTTTTATATTAGTTAAGATTCAATAAAAATCCACCATGACATCCCCATTGCCAAGAGAATATTTCACCGCCCCTCAAAGCAGGGAATATCTCTAGCAGTGTCCAATAAGCTAGGCTTTAGTACAAAGACTATCCACAGTACAGGTTTCGTCAAAATATTCCAATATAGCAATTGTTTTCTCGTGGCTTGACCTTGGTCAGCTACTCCCTGTGTGTATATATATCACATCACCCTTGCAGGCTTACAGCTTGTACTACTTGTGTTCACCGGTTCACCCTGCACACACTTCAGGCAATACTAACATGGCGGCTAACGATTCCTTGGTTACTGCTCATGTGATAGGAGATGTCTTGGACCCCTTCTATACAACCGTTGATATGATGATCCTATTCGATGGTACTCCTATTATCAGCGGCATGGAGTTGCGCGCTCCAGCAGTCTCTGATAGGCCAAGGGTTGAGATTGGAGGAGATGATTATCGAGTTGCATATACTCTGGTAAACTCATGCCATGTCAATTTGGTAGTTAAACTTAGATGCTGATGGTGATATTGGGGATACATGTACTATATGTTATGGGTGATACATATATTTATTTAATTGATCGCAACTCCGATCCATTTGCGGTAACTTCGCATAACATTCTTTCAATATATATAGGTGATGGTCGATCCTGATGCTCCCAACCCAAGCAACCCAACCTTGAGGGAGTACTTGCACTGGTAATAAGAGAAACCCTATAGACGACAACAGGTGTTGGCCTGTTTTGCCCACATATACTATGCTAGTGTGTGTGTGTGTATATGCGCTTATGCTTCTACATAAATTTTGATCTATGTCTCAAGAGAGATATATGCTCGATTCATTGTATATATATGGAAATCACATGCTAGTAATAACTTCCATTTCATGTTTCGAGCAGGATGGTAACCGACATCCCAGCATCAACTGACAATACATACGGTGAAACAAGTAAGTACAATAGCATGTCTATTTTTGTGATTTAGTATGTTCGTGTGAATAGGCTAGCTATTTTGAAATTTCGAGATCATAAAATAATAATACTCAAAATGTATATCTAAACATTCATATTTCTTTTATTTTGACTTGCCAAGCCATGCTCAACATCATAGCCACTTGATCGATCATCTCGATCAGCGCGTTGCATCCTTGCTATCTACTTGCCCGCTGGATTATCATGCATGCATGATATAGTTTTCTCATTTCTTCTTGTTCTAGTTTTATCTGATGAATCGAAGATGTTATTGATCAATGAGTGCAGATGAGCAATAAAGTGTGTTGGAAGTTTCATGGTAGTATATATAGGTTCAAAATTTCATGAATTCGGTAATTTTGGCGGCAGCCAAGAGAAAAATCCAAAATTTCGTATTACACTAATAATGCACGTGCTATATAATTGTAGCCTCATTATAGCATGCTAATATTCTTCAAAAAAAATCATGTTAATATTATGTTTATCTTAGATCTAAATTTTTTAGAAAATTATAATTCACATTTAAGTCTAAAAAAATTCGAGTGAATTTGGTGAGTTTGTAATTTCGGAACGAGGGTGGCAAGAAAAATTCTATACACGACTATATATATGTGTATCTGGATGGCATATGAGAAGCATCATATTCATATTCATATGCACTACCATTTGGTTATATCATATTCAACCCAATTCCTTGGAGAACGTATGATATTCTATTGGGGTGAAGTTGTTTATCCTTGATATATATACATGTTGTAGGTCCTTATGTCTTAGATACCATATGTGTTGATCAATTCTCTTGGGAAACCATAATAAGAAAAAAATACTATGATATATATTATGCATTTTGAGAGCATTATTGTATCGTTTTTTTTTAATGTTGTGGTAGCATTTGTACGTACAGAACATGACACTGCAAGGAACAATGCATTTGGAGTAGCCTTATATAATGTTGCATCACAAGTTTCGATTAAGTTAAGCCATCATAAGTTGATTTTAGAAGTCAAAACTTTGCAAGTTTTAACCAGCAACCAATCAAATTTTGTAAATCCATTGTTTACAAAAGTAGATAAACAGACTTGTTTTCAAAGAACTATGAGACGATCCTGAATTAATTTGTGCCAGCTGATATTAAATTTTTCAGTCAAAATCTAACTTTTAAGTCTTTCTCCCATCCCACCAAAAATGCATGTTATATATATTAGATGGGCCTTGATGTGCCAAGAAATTCTGGTCATACCTCGTGTCTTACTCCCTTTGTTCCAAATTAAATAAATTTCTAGAGTTTTTCTAACTTAAAGAGCTAGCACCAATATTTATTATAAGAAATTAGTGCTAGAAATTACATCATGGAATCTATTTGGTGTTATAGATGTTGTTACCATTTTCCTATAAAAGTTGATCAAATTCATGAGTTTGACTTTAGGATGATTCTTTAGTTTCGAAGCCAACCACAAAATGGTGGTTCCAATTTATTACATCACGTGCTCTCTACTATTTCACAAAGAAGAAAATCAACTGAAGGATGGTTATCTTAAGAGTGATCTTTTTACACATCAATGGTCACTACTGGAAACTGAGACTTTGACGTGTGTAATTACACACGGCAAAGAGACCTTTGTACTCGACGAAGGCTTTGCCGTGTGTAGCACTCGACAAAGTGCACACGGCAAAATTACACACGACAAAGAGATCTTTGCACTCGGCAAAGGCTTTGCCAGTTTTGTCGAGTGCCAGGCTTTGTCAAGTGTCTGACACTCGGCAAAGACACTTTTGCCGAGTGCATTATTTTGTCGTGTGGGGCACTCAGCAAAATGTGGCTTTGCCGAGTGCCTCGAGAATTTGCACATGGCAAAGCCGGTGGCACATGGCAAAGTTCAGTTTTTCAGTAATGGGTAGTTCAGAAAATAGGAGGAAATTAAAAGTGAAAACGGGACCCAAATAAAATAACTATTCTTAATTCCATTTGTTGATTCACGAAAGTGTAACGATGATTATTTTTCCAGAAAGAGAACAAAAGCAGTGTAACAATGACTGTATAGTCTCTACTAGAAAATGTGGTTGAACATCCAACAACATGCATAGTGAAAATTAGTGCTCTTCATCAAACAATTAATCTTCGATGGGTTACCTAATGGATTTGCAGGCCGCGAGATGATGTGCTACGAGCCCCCTGCCCCGTCGACGGGCATCCACCGGATGATGCTGATGCTATTCCAGCAGCTTGGCCGGGACACGGTGTTCGCGGCGCCGTCGAGGCGCCACAACTTCAACACCCGTGCCTTCGCCCGCCGCTACAACCTCGGCGCGCCCGTCGCCGCCATGTACTTCAACTGCCAGCGCCAGACCGGCTCTGGTGGACCCAGGTTCACCGGGCCCTACACCAGCCGCCGTCGTGCGGGCTGAAGATCTTTAATCGGTCGCCGGCGTCGTTATGTCACATGTTGCATGCATGGCATGGGACTGGTGACAGCAACGTCGTCTACACACGACAATAAACGTATAATAAGTAGGGATAGGATGCATATACTGTATGCACGTACTTACGCGCCCGATCCATATAGCCCTATGTTGTAGTTTGTAATCAGCTGCTTGAGCATCCTGCTGTCAGATCAGGATGCATATATATATATATAGTTCAGCGTGCTGCACACAGATAGATATACATGTATATGAAATGCAGTGTTCCCTGCGACGCAATTTCCGCATATCCATGCATGAAACCATGAAAACTCATTGTAATACAGGAATAATGAGAATGTTTCTCTTATGAAAATACTGGAGCAACATGTGTAGTTGCCTCTAGTTCGAGCTATAATTCCATAGGTCGCAAAATTAAAGCATCCACTAGCTAGTTGATATAGTCTTCACCAAAAGCTGGCATCAACTTCTTAGCTGCGCCTTTACTATCTATGAAGGTTAGAAGTGGCAACTAGAGCAACAACCACTACGACGAACACATTCAAGCATGGTGTCCACTGTTTTGTCATTGAGATTGTCTTCATCGTGGCCATCCGTGGCATAGTCATAGCTGATTTCCAAGCGAGCACGAGAAGAACCAGTGGCCTATATATATAAGGAGAAATATTAGTTATCTTTCAGATGCTAACACCAAATAGGTAAAGATATTCCAGATAGCTAAACTGCGCCTAGTAGGTAAAGATATTCCAGATATACACAATATATTATGCAACAATGCAACGGGAACTTAAGAGCTGACAACCATAGATAGATTAGGTGGTACTGCTGCAACATATGAGAAGTGACTATATAGAATCCACCTCAAAATGAGACCATACGAACATCTTTACCTACTAAGGATACTTCATTTTGTTATGACTTGTTTTATTAATAAAAGTTTTTCAAGAATGACTTTGATTATTTTTGCACAAATTCTTTGAATAAAATAAATGATTAAATTTGAGGTAAAAAAGTTCTAAGCGAATTATAATTCAAGAAAGGACAAAGTAGTAAATAAGATGATTCTCTAATGAAAAATTCAAAGCATATAAAATTGCACCTTACTATATGTAGCAATTTCGACGAGCCGGTGCCTCACACAAAGCACACAAAACCATTAAAAATTCAAAAAAAATTGATTATTTTTACATAAATTTTTTAAATAAAATAAACGGTTAAATTTGAGGTAAAAAAGTTCTAAGCGAATTATAATTCAAGAAAGGAGAAAGCAGTAAATAAGATGATTCTCTAATGAAAAATTCAAAACATATAAAATTGCACCTTACTATATGTAGCAATTTCGACGAGCCGGTGCCTCACACAAAGCACACGAAACCATTAAAAATTCAAAAAAAATAAGAAAAGGGGAAAACCCTGCTCCCACATCAATCATCATCCATCTCAAAACCCTACTCGGCCAGTGGAGATGCCGAAGCCCGCGGCGGCGGCGGTACCGGAGACGGTGGGGCAGGCGGTGATCCCGCTGGTCAACAGTCTGCAGGACATCATCGCGCGGCTGGATGGCAACGCCGCCGCTGGCCTGGAGCTGCCGCAGGTGGCGGCGATCGGTGGGCAGAGCAGCGGCAAGTCCAGTGTGCTGGAGGCGCTCGTCGGCCGCGACTTCCTCCCTCGGGGCCCCGACATCTGCACGCGCCGCCCCCTCGTGCTCCAGCTCGTGCGCCACGCGGCTGCCGAGGAATGGGGGGAATTTCTCCATGCTCCCGGCCGCCAGTTCCACGATTTCGAACAGATCAAGCGCGAGATCCAGGTAAGTGCCGTGCTGATGTGGTTTCTATAGTTTCGTACTTTTTTTTTTGGCTGCGATGTGTTTGGTCTAATGCTTTAGACACTGGGGATGTACTCCTATTTAGCTGAAAGGGTATTTGTTTGGGTGCAATTGCAACCATAAACCATTGTGAACTTGTAGTTCATATAATGTGCTGATTTAGAGCATCCTAGCACACCTCCTTTCAGCAAAAAGGGGAGTAAGAGCATCTCCAAGGGCCCCTTAAAATAGCTCCCCAATTCTGATTTTTTTTGTTGTAAAAAAAACAGCATTCCAAGAATTTTGTATCTAAACAACCTAAAAATAAGCACTTTGTAAATTACCCCTGAACTCATATATGTACCAGTACGTTCCACACTCGCTGTCTGTTCGGGTGCCCCCCTCCGCCATGGTTTCCCCCTTTCCTGCATGGTTTTCCCGCTCACCTTGTTTTTGAGTTTTATAGTAAGTTAATTATCGGAAACTGTTGGAGATAGGCAGAAATGGAACTCCCTGTTTATTTTGTTCACTTGGCAGAATCATTGGTTTATCAACTAATTCTCAGGAGCATTGTAGATGCATATTATTGGCAAAATCTAACAGAAGGAAAATTTGGCTAAATCTTGGTGTATGGTGGTTATGGTCAAGGCTGTATAGTGGAAAAGATAATGACCATGTAATAACTTGACACTTTGTTTTCATTTTTGTTTACGATCACAACGTAAGCCATTTTAGCATACATTCACATTACTGTGGATTTTCTTAAATCCTATATACACCGTTAAATTATTAGCCATTTATATCTACTAATGCTAAAGATTGGACGTTACTATCTGAGTGGGTCATATATAATAATGAGAATTTTGCCAGGCTACCCTTTATGGAGCATTCTCAACAGCCACTCGTGCACTTGCTTACCTATAACCTATGCTCTGCTGCTGATGTTTGGCAAAGGCACCCATTTTGTTTTAGTACTTAAGAAATGTGCTTTGCCGAGACAACCACGTGCTGTTATTGATTGTTCATTTCATACTATACGATGCACTCAAAGTTAACAAACATATGCTCTACAACAACAACAACAACATAGCCTTTTGTCCCCAGCAAGTTGGGGTAGGTTAGAGATGAAACCCAAAAGATCAGGAAACAAAGGACACATAGAGGGTACAAGAAAAAAGGATTACGGTTCAGGCACGTTAATTGCTAGTCTCCAAGCGCTCCTATTCATAGCTAAATCCTTAGGGATATTCCACTCCTTAAGGTCTCTCTTAACCGACTCGTTCCAAGTTAGTTTAGGTCGATCTCTACCGTTCTTTACATTATCGACCCGTTTTACAACCCCACTACGCACCGGCGCCTCAGGTGGCCTTCATTGGACATGGCCAAACCATCTCAACCGGTGTTGAATCAATTTCTCTTCAATTGGTGCCACCCCAACCCTATCCCGAATATCGTCGTTCCGGACTCTATCCCTCCTTGTGTGCCCACAACGCCATCGCAACATACGCATCTCTGCTACACTCAATTGTTGGATATGTCGCCTTTTTGTAGGCCAATATTCAGCACCGTATAGTATCGCCGGACGAATCGCTGTCCTATAAAACTTACCTTTTAACTTCTGAAGCACCCTTTTGTCACAGAGGACGCCTGAAGCTTGACACTATTTCAACCAACCGGCTGAGATTCTATGCCTAACATCTTCATCGATGTCCTCCTCCTTTTGTAGCATCGATCCTAAATGCCAAAAAGTATCCTTCTTGGCCACCACTTGCCCATCGAGACTAACATCTCCCTCCTCATTCCTAGTCGCGCTGAAGTCGCACCTCATATACTCGGTCTTTGTCCTACTAAGTCTAAACTTTTTCGACTCTAACGTGTGCCTCCATAGTTCTAACTTCCTATTAACCCCTGTCCTTGTCTCGTCAACTAGCACCACATCATCAGCAAAGAGCATACACCAAGAGATATCACCTTGTATGTCCCTTGTGACCTCATCCATCACCAAAGCAAATAAATAAGGGCTCAATGCTGACCCTTGATGTAGCCCTATTTTAATTGGAAAGTCACTGGTGTCGCCATCACATGTTCGGACACACGTCACCACATCCCTGTACATATCCTTGGTAAGGGTGATGTACTTAGTTGGGACTTTGTGCTTTTCCAAGGCCCACCACATGACATTTCTCGGTACTTTGTCATATGCCTTCTCGAGGTCAATAAAGACCATGTGCAAGTCCTTCTTCTGCTCCCTATATCTCTCCATCAACTGTCGTAATAAGAAAATCGCCTCCATGGTCGACCTATCAGGCATAAACCCAAATTGGTTTTGGGTCACACTTGTCACTCTTCTTAGGCGATGCTCGATAACCCTCTCCCAGAGCTTCATCGTATGGCTCATCAACTTAATCCCACGGTAATTAGTACAACTTTGAACATCTTCCTTGTTCTTGAAGATCGGTACTAACAAACATATGCTCTCCAGTGCGATAATCTACTTGCTTTGTATCGATATTGTCCCTTGCCTTTTGAATCAGTTTTGAATGATCTTCATTCTTTAGTTTCAGAGTTTCTACAATAAACTTAAAAAAGTTTAATTCTTAACATTCTACTTCACTCCTCTTTTGTTTATCTACTCTTACATTTATTGGACACAATAACCGAACTCCCATGCCACTCTATCTTATTCTATTCTTACATTGGTACCATGTTTTAAAAAATTCTTCTATGCCTTCTTATGTTCTCATGTGATGAAACAAATTGATTGCTTTCAGCTTGAAACGGACAAAGAAGCTGGAGATAATAAAGGGGTTTCTGAGAAACAAATTCGTCTGAAAATCTTTTCACCAAATGTCCTAGACATCACCTTGGTTGACCTCCCTGGAATAACAAGGGTGCCAATTGGAGACCAGCCCAATGATATTGAGTCAAGAATAAGAGCAATGATCATGCAATACATTAAGCATCCAAGCTGTATTATCTTGGCTGTTTCTCCTGCAAATGCTGATTTAGCTAATTCTGATGCGCTCCAATTAGCAAGGCTTGCTGATCCTGATGGTACTTAATCAACTTAAGCAATGTGTTTGATTACTATTTCCTTTGTAGCGGATAGCTAGTTAAATGCAAACCTTTAACTGCTTGCTGTTTTACTGGCAGGGTCTCGTACAATTGGTGTTATCACCAAGGTATTTATTTACTGTACACAGCTAATGTTGCATAGTCCTTTGATCACTGTATGGTCATTTTGATAACCTCATTTCAATGTCTTTAGTTAGATATCATGGACAGGGGCACTGATGCTCGTAACTTCTTGCTGGGAAATGTGATTCCACTCAAGTTTGGTTATGTAGGAGTTGTAAATCGCAGCCAAGAGGTACAGTTTTGGCTGAGCCGTAACCTTGTAATATTTGATTGTCAGTTTATGTTTTCTCCCAATAGTAGTTATTTCTATAGCTTTCCAATGCCGCTTGATTGGGATAAAAAGTTTTGTTGTTGTTGGTTCTATGGCCTCACATAATGCTAGATTGATGTCTGCAATCACAAGGAACAAACAATGGAGATCGTTATGTTGTAATAATGAGATGAAATTTCTGATATTGAAGTATTGGATTCACTTTTACATTTTATTCTGTTTGTGATCTCAATCTTAGAAGCAGGTTTTGCTTCCTGCCTAGCTACTTTCTGAAGTTGTATGTTCTCACTTTTAACTAGCTGATTGCAACAGGATATCAACTTCAACCGAAGCGTCAAAGATGCACTTGCTTTTGAGGAAAAGTTTTTCTCGACTCTACCTGTATGTCAGGAAATTAAATTTTATCTGTGCAACATTTTCTACTGTAAATCGAGGACACTTCCTTAAAAAAGATTGGTTCATTGTTTTGTGCTTAACAGGCTTACCATGGTCTTGCACATTGTTGTGGTGTTCCTCAATTGGCCAAAAAGCTAAATATGGTATATTACTGTTAAATATCTGCTCATTATACTTTGCCTTTGTATTCCATATTTCTTTCCACCCTCTAGATTTTATCTGTTATTATCCTGCAGAGACATTAAAAACTTCAGGTGTCCTGGAAAGGTAGTTGCAATCACTAATATGATGATGAATCAGTCTCAGTTCAGACTCAGAAGTAGCAATGCTCTAGGGCCTAGTCAGGAACACAGAAAAAATACAGTAAAAGTCTTGAAGCTTAGATTATAATTAGCACACAATGCTTAATGAATTTATTATGATTCTTGATATTTTTACTTCAAAATTTAATGCTTTGGTACTGCAACTTGACCAATTGTGGTTATTCTGTATGTGCCCACCTTTGTTTACACCTGTGAAGTTGTGATGTTTCTACAATAATATTAGTATGTTTCTAATGATTTTGTCTGTTCAACTGATTATGATTTATCATGGCCTTTTTGTAGATTCTACTGAAGCACATCACAAGTATGCTTCCAGGCTTGAAAACTCACATAAATGCTCAGTTGGTAGCAGTTGCAAAGGAACATTCTGCCTATGGTGATACTGTAGAATCAGTGGTAATTTCATTGATAGATGTCTCCATAGTCCATACTTCTAATAAAACTGTAAGACATGCATCATGATGGATTGCCATGGAGCACTAGAGATGCACTCCCATGCCAAGTTACAGTGCACTTTGGTTTTGTCCTAAGTCAAACTTCTGTAACATCGACCAAGTTTACACAGAAATGCACCAACATCTACAACATCAAATTAGTTTCATCAAATTCTCCATGAGATATGTTTTTATAGTTATTTGCACTTGTAGTTGCTAATGTATTTCTTGATGACAACAAAAGACGTTAAAAGTGTAGTTGATAACATCAAATTAGAATATATTTTTTAACATGGTTTTATGATATTTTTTCAGCACATATCTGGAAACTTTTGAAATTTACTGTACTTAAACATTATTATCCTTTTAATCTTAATTATTTTTAATCTTTATATCTTGGTGGATGCAGGCTGGTCAGGGAGTCAAGCTGCTGAATATATTGAGAAAATATTGTGAAGGTGAAGAATAGTCTGTTGTGCCTAAAAACCTTAATGCCAATATTTTGTATTTTATTATGATGGTTGTAATTTGTCCTCCCATTCATTATTTAAAGAATTTAAAATTGGTCTTATGACTTTATTCTTCTAGTTGCAACAGCTAGAAATCATGTGTTCTTTTAAGCAAACAGGAATAGTTGACTTGTTCTTGTTGTGTAACTCTTTAGATTAATTACATTGACATTTGATGCTTATTTTATAAGGTCATTTCTCATGCAAGATTATATCTTCTTTCTATCTTTCAGGTTAAATTCTCTTATCTTATAAGGTCGTTTCTCATCCTACATTTTATTGTTTCCTACTGTCAGCTTTTTCTTCAATGGTGGAGGGGAAAAACAGGGTATCTACAGATAAACTTTCTGGTGGAGCAAGGATTCACTACATTTTTCAGTCAATATTTGTCAAGAGTCTGGAGGTTTGTGAAAGAAACAACTTAAAATATTTAGTTAGCAGGCATGTGAATGTGAGGGCGACTCACTAGTCACTAAGACCATGAGGATAAGAATTCTAAAACAATGAGTGAGAAATGGACATTAAAGCATTATACTATTTTTTGAATAAGACAACCACCATGGATGACGACCTTTATGCTTTCTTAGTTTTTTGGTTAATAATGTGTTATTTACTTTTTATGTTATTATGGACTAAGGGCTTTAAAACTTTACATTACAGACAATATAGTTCTTCGAGAAAGTTTCCTGCGATATAACTAGACAGACTTCAACCCTGGATTTTCTTTCTCATCTCTCACACATCACCCATCATGGGCAATATGGGTGGACCAGCAGCCAGCGCTGTCATCTTCCTCCGCTTTCCCTCGTTGTCGCCGGAGCGCAGGATCACAAGGAACGCAATGATGGGGCCTTCTCTTCCCTCTTCCTCCTTGTGCTTGTTGGCGCCATCGAGGTCTTGTCCGCCATGGTGCTACGAGAGCTGCTCCTTCTGGTGGCTGACCCCTGGATCCCGGATCCAGCAATCCTTAGGATACACTTGCGCCGGTGAGACCTATGGCGGCCACACGGCGGCGGCGTGGCTGTGGCACCCTCTCTCATGGCGCCTCGCTTGGCTCTAGTGGAGGTTGCCCAGATCCACTGCCGCTGTGGCCAGATGAGGTGCCTTCGAGGCGGGGAAGGGCGGATGCTGCAGTAGGGGGCACCCCCACTAGATCCGGTGGCGAGGTGTGAAAACTCACATAAATTCCCAGTTGGTAGCAGGTGGTGTGGCAGCGGCGGCAGCAGCAGCAGGTGCTCATGGGGGCGGGCAAGGCCACTGGGTGTGGGTGCTCGTTGGCCAGGTGAACAAGCGCTAGGCCTGCAACTGTGACATAGGAGGTGGCGAGCTTGCTCAGGCTTGTGTCGATGGCGACGCCGGCATGTTTTGTCTCTGGACGGCCCTGATAGGGCACGACAGCCATGGATGGCCACAACGACCCTGCTGTGGGCATGGCCTTTCATCTACAATGGCTATGAGTTTAGCTCGCGAGCTGCGTGTGGTTGCATTTGCGTGCGGTGGCGGACGATGGGCAACTTCACCTAGTTTTGTAGGAGCAACTATGTTTTTTGACGAAAAATACCATGGGGGAGGTCCCCACGGCTTCAAGACTTTTTTATAAATTAAAACAGGGACAAAAAGTCACAGGGTTTTTAGCCTTACCTTACAAAGGGAGAGGAGGAAGGGGGGGGGGTTACAAACTAAACTGAGGAGCACTTACTACGAAAGCTCCGAAAAGAACTGCCGACAGAAAAGGAAAAATTACAAAGCATCAAGCCAGAGCAGGACTGCAGCTCTATCTTCCTCTTTGATTCGTAGAGACTGCAAGGAGGCTTCTCATTTAAAGTTTTGGACCCATCTGTTAAATGTAGCTTGTATACCATCAAACACCATTCTATTTCTTATCTTCCATAATTCCCACGCGGCAATCTGGAATATTTCTAGAAAGAAGGAGCAACTATGTTGACCTCACACATGTTCTGTGACCATGTGCAGCGGTGCTTGCAGGACCGTTGCCAAGCGGTGGTGTGGCCCTTTTTGTGCAAGTGTGAGGAGGGATGTGTTGGACGAAAGTCTTGGCTGACGTTGTCCAGAGCCGACGATTACCTTTGGGTGTAGTTTCTTTCCTCAGAGCGTTGTTGAGGCACCTCCCCCTCATCATGTGGGGTCCTTCTAAGCAAACTCTGCCTAGGGTCCCTAGGTAGGTGACTGCGTCGCTCAGCATCGTATCCTTCCTGCAAGAATCACCTGGAAGATCTTGCACTGTCTTGTTGGATGCTGGTCCGCATTGGACATTTACTGCTTATATCTGTAAGCCTCACGAACTTGCCTGCGACACACCTATGGCTCTCCTAGGGTGGATCAGTGGCGAAGTTGGAGCTGCTTTCGTTGTGGGGGTGCAACAAAGCTTCACAACGATGACACGCTGTGTTCACCTTCTTTGGAGCCTTGTGACTTGTGATTAGGTGGTGGTGTGTTAGGGCTTCAGCTGATGTTCCTTGTGGGAAGTCGGAGCTGCTTATCACTATAACTTGTGATAAGCTTGGCAATGATGACGCACGGTGGGCTCTGTCGGCTGTCTGTTATCTTTGTGTGTAGGTGGGTTGCTTAGGGTTAGTCATCTGGGTTGTTGTGTTTAGGTTTTTCACCTCTTTTCCTTTAATAAACTGTGTGACTTTGAGGTTTCTAGGCCTAGTTTCCCTAATAAACTGGGTCAATTCTTTTTCTTCTTAACTGGAAGGCATAGCTCTTACCATTGCGTTAAAAAAAATGAAACTTTTCCTGCTGTCCTAGTAGTGGACACTTTCAGTAAAGTTATGCTGCAGGTAAAACAGCAGTTAAGCTCCGGGCATGTATCTTTTGGCTGCTAAGTCTGACTTTACGCCTCTTTCCTCCCTTATTAACATACTCCGGGACAAAAAGTTGTGTGCATTGCATTGCATTGTGTGATAAAAGAATATTTTCCTGCCACAGAAGTGCTCAATCTGTTTCTAGGTTGCCAATATCATACATTCATAGTTTGGTGCTATCAAGTTTTTGACGTACCTTACTAGCACAACAAACTACTTTAACCTTTGTTTTGTACCAAGATGTGTTGGAAAAATTATCTTTGTTTCCTATCATTCTGAATTAATTGGTTCTGATGCCTTCCGATCCAACAAACCGTTATTTATCTCCATAATTTCATTAGCAAGAATATGCATTGTCCTTCTGCCTTGTCTAGTGTTTTGTAATTTGCACCTCTTAGAACAACTCCAAGAGACTCTCTACATCCTTCTTAATTGCAAAGAATAGAGATTTTGATGAAAAAAAAACTCTCCAACAGCTTTTTTCTCTGGTTATCAAAATTTAGCCATCTTCTATTCTGGATTTCTCACTAGCCATAGATAGAAAACGAGAGTGACTCTCTAGAGTGCACGCAATATACAGAAAAATTGTTGGAGAGTGGAAAAATATAGAAAACGATTTTTATGCAAATGGCTCTCCAAATGATGATTTAGAGAGTGAGATTTAGAAATACTCCTGGAGAGGCTCTTAATTACCTACTCATACCAGCAGGAAATTGACCCTTGCAAGAGTATTACTGATGAAGATATCTGCACAACCATCCAGAATTCTGGTGGTCCAAAAGGCGCTATGTTTCTTCCCGAGGTTTGTGTTTGGCTAGATTATGTTTGGTATGTCTACTAATTTGCATTCTTTTTACATAATCCTTTTGTATTCCTTTTTGAGTTTTAGGTACCATTTGAGATTCTTGTGCGAAAGCAGATAGGTCGCCTACTTGATCCAAGTCTTCAGTGTGCCCAATTTATCTATGATGAATTAATCAAAGTATGGGTTCATAAATCTTGTATGCTGTATCTGTGAACCTTTAATTAAACTGTTTAGAATATCCTATTTTATGCAGATTAGCCATGGTTGCTTAATCAGTGAACTTCAGAAATTTCCAGTTCTTAAAAAGCGGATGAGTGACGTCGTTTGCAGCTTCTTGAGAGATGGTCTTCGACCTGCAGAAACAATGATAACCCATATCATCGAAATGGAGGCAAGTGTTTACTTTCCTATGTTCTGATCTTCCAATAGCATATAGGTGTAGCTACTGGATCGCTCCCATGAAAAATTGTTTTGTTTGTCCCCTCTGTTGTTTTCTTCTGGCTGTAGGTAATCATTAACTGTTGGATTTCTTTTGCATTCAAAATTATTCAGCATCGAACATTAAAATATTTTATTGTTTGCTATTGGATATCTGTGTCCTTTTCGATGAAGTAAAATAGAGTCTGTTCTCAGTTTTTCATAAATCTTGTTGAATTACAAGGGGATCATGTTTTCTTAGATCTTCATTTGCCACTTCGAAGACAATCACATAAGTCTATGTTTTGCTAGCGTCCTAGTCATATGTTATTTTTGGTTCGTTATTTTCTAGCGAAATTGTCTATACATGCTGATATTGAACACATTTAGTTTAACCTGCCCTTGAGCTGTTTTGCACTTAATATCTGTATTGTTTATTTTCTTATGTTTCTTTGAGTAGCCACAATTTTTTGTGCACTATTTTCATAGATGGATTATATAAATACTTCACACCCAAGCTTTGTTGGGGGCTCCAAGGTCGTTGAACTTGCAAAGCATGAAGTTCTACCTTCCAAAACATCAGCTTCACTATCAGGTCGAAAGGTATTACATCTTGGGCTTGTACCTTTGCAACCAAAATCTTGTGCATTGCCTTTTAGTTTTCCTCTACCTGAATGTTCTGTACTGCTCCAAAAGTTTTAAGTTTACTTTGGAGTGAAATACACTAGTGGTCCCTAAACTATTCCCATGGGCCATTCTGCCATGATGCTGCGGGGAGAGGAGTTCGTGGCTCTGTCAATGGCAAACTGTCAGCAATGGAGAGATAGGAAGAGAGATGACAGTGTTGACATGCCACATAGACAGTTTTACACATTGATTTGGGAGATCTGGACCTCAAGTAGCACATTAAGTGAGTTTGAGGGATCCATATCTGGACTTTAATAGCTTATTTATGACAAAAATGCAATACTCTATTTTATATTTACAAAATTGCTCATATTTTTTGTCCATTTTAATAATTCTATGGTACACTGTTGTGCTAAATGAAGAAAATAATTCGTTGAAAGAAAAACGGATCATTTTCCATGATCACTTGAAACCTATGTGGATTACTGTATTGATATGGTGTGAGCTGGGCAGGGTCTGAGGAGTGAGGAGTAGGACCAAGTGTATGGACCCTCATCTTTGTGTTAGCATCAAGCACTCAAGAACTCGGTAGAACTGCCAGAGGGCAGTTTGCCCACTATGGCCTTTTGATTAAATTACAAAAGTAGTTCTTGGTTACAAAGTCTTGTCCCAACTCCAAACTCTTATAGGCTGGAGCCACCCCTAGGAAGATAGCATATTCTAACTGAAGTAGATGCTTTGATTCTCCTAACCTTACTTGGTTGCCAAGGGACCTTGATCATCTTGGAAGCCAAGCAGCTGACTCACCTACTCTTACAGAAAGCAAAAAGGGAAATTGAGCAATACTTAGGCTCATGATTAAGCTAAAGCTATTGATAACTGATGAACAAGGACCAAATGCTATCATTTCTCCCCCCTTGGTCTTGTTCACCTCTGAACTGATTGCCTTTAGGCCAATCCTTCCCCTGAGCTCTTCAAACTTCACCTTGCCAAGCGCCTTAGTGAGGATGTCAGCCAAATGATCTCCAGTGGAAATTTGTTCTGCCTTGATGCTGCCATCCTCCAGGCAGCTGCGAATGAAGTGATACTTGATCCTGATGTGCTTACTGCGTTCATGGAAGCCAATGCATGAGCTGATTTGCTATCCACCTTCAACTCCACCACATCAACTGGTCTCCCGAGCAGCTCAACCAGCAGTCTTGATAGCCACATAGCCTGAGTTGCAGCAGTGGAAGTGGCCACATACCTGCTTCACAACTAGAGAGTGCCACCACCTTCTGCTTGATGGATTGCCAGCTGACCAAGCACTGACCAAGGAAGAAGAGGACCCCGGTTGTGCTCTTGCTTGTGTCAATGTCACCGGCAAGATCACTGTAGCCGACGAAGCGAGCACAGCCAGGTGCTTTGGTGAAGTGGAGCCCGTAATCCAGTGTTCGAGCAATGTACCTCAAAACACGCTTCACAGCAGCAAGATGCTCCATGGTGGGCTTTTCCATGAACCTGCTGACGAAGCACACGACGAATGCAAGATCGGGCCGCTTATGCACCAGGTAACACAAGCTGCCGATCAGGCGCCGGTAGTGAGTGGGATCGACCTCCTTGGTCGTGCTGTACCGGCTGAGCTTCAATCGTTCCTCCATGGGAGTGGCGGTAGGATTGGTGCCCTCCATGCCTCCGAGCTCTAGGATCCTCTTGGTGTAGTGTGTCTGCCGGAGACTGATCCCTGAAGCTCAGCAGCCCAAGGTCGCTCATCTCGAACACCTTCATCTAGGTCTTGAAGGCTTCAACCTCCTCGTCGGCGCCGGTGATGATCAAGTCGTCGATGTAGACGCCGACAAGCAGAGCACTGCGCCCGTTGTACATGGCCGCCTCGTGGGAGCTGTACTGGAAGCCCATCTCCTTGAGCGTTGCATCCAGCTTGGCGTTCCACGCGCATGGCGCCTGCCGCAGGCCGTAGAGGGCCGCGCATGCGGTAGACCTTCTCTTCTTCTTCGGCGACGGCGAAGCCCGACGGCTGGCGCACGTACACTTCTTCCTTGAGGTCGCCGTTGAGGAAGGCAGACTTCACGTCCATGTGGTGGACACGCCACCCTTCGTGCGCCGCCAAAGCAAGGAGGACACGGGCGGACTCCATGCTCGCCACCGGGGCGAAAGCGTCGTCGTAGTCGATCCTCTCCTGCTGGATGAAACCACGCGCCACTAGACGTGCCTTGTGCTTGGTCACCGCGCTGCGCTCGTCCTTCTTGAGCTTGAAGACCCATTTCAGGGTGATTGGCCGGAGACCAGGCGGGAGCGGCACCAACTCCCAGGTGCGGTTCTGCTCAACCGCCTTGAGCTCTTGCTCCATGGCCGCGCGCCAGGCAAGGTCGTCCTTGGCCTGAGCGTAGGTGGCCAACTCACCGGCGTGGCTGAGGTGGAGCTCAGTGAAGAGGCGTGGTAGCGGTGGCGGTGTAGGTGCGCCGCCGAGGATGTTTGGCATCGTGCGGTAGCGCAGGGGCTCATCTTCATAGCAGGCATCTAGGCGCTCGTCATCGTCCACCAGCGGAGTGGTGAACTCCACTTGATTGTCGGTCTCAACCGCCGCGGGCGGAGCTGGATCCGCAGCGGGAGTCTCCGGTGAGGTTGCAACACCTCCATTATGCTCCCCCGAAACAGAGGACGATGCATGCAGCGTGCTTGGTGGCGACGGCGATGCGGGTGACGGCGATGCGGGCAATGCATCATCCTCTGCTTCAGCCGGCCAGAAGTCGATGGTGAAGTCGCTCCCGGCGGAAACAGAGGTACTGGTGGCCGGAGTAGCCCAATTCCAGCCACGGCCTTCGTTGAATGTCACATCACAACTCACCTTCACCCTTCCAGTGGCCGGATCGAGTACACGATACGCCTTGGCACCCTCCGCATAGCCGATGAAGACGCTGGGGATGCCACGGTCGTCGAGCTTGCGGATCTGGCCCAGGTCCTTCGTGTAGGTAGCGCAGCCGAAGACGCGGAGGTGGGAGACGGATGGTGCGCGCCCATGTCAGGCCTCGTAGGGGGTCTTGCCCAGCAAGCCTTTGGTCGGCGAACGGTTCAGCAGATGAACTGCGGTCACCAATGTCTCCCCCCAAAATCGAGCCGGTATGCCGCGCTGCTTGAGCAGAGCACGCGCAGTCGCCACCACGGTCTGATTCCGCCTCTCCATGGCGTCGTTCTGCTGTGGCGGATGGGGCGCGGAGAAGTGGCACTTGACACCACCCTCGGCGAAGTACTCGGCGAGCTTAGAGACAATGAACTCCTCGCCGTTGTCGGTGCACCTTGAGCTCCCGGCCGCTCTCCTTCTCCGTCGCGGCCTTGATCTTCTTCACCGCGTCTGCAGCTCCGTCCTTGGTGGCGAGCAGCGTAATCCACATCTAGCGCGTAGCGTCGTCAACCATGAGGAGGAAGTAGCGGCGCCCACCCGGAGTCGCCGGCGTTACTGGTCCACACAGATCGCCGTGAACAAGTTCCAGGGGCTTCTCGGCGCAATACGTGGCCTTCTGCGGGAACGGACAGTGGCGCATCTTGGTGGTGACGCAGGTGTCGCAAACCTGCTCGGCGTGCTCGAGGGGCTGGACTGCATCCAAGTGGAGGATGTAAAGGCGGTTCAATCCACGCTTTACCTTGGCAAGGAGGGGGTCGCGTCAATCCAGATGCACAAGACACCGTCCTCGATCTCCACCTTTGAGCCCGCCTTGTCACGATAGCCCAAGCTCATGATGGAGTTGCGGAACGCCGGAATGAAGTAGACGCCGGGGAGGACGCGGTGCTCGCCGTTCTTCGCCTGGAACACGACCGAGCCCACGCCTTGAATCTCCACCCTCGACGCATCGCCGAACTTGACCGTGCCGCGCACCGACGTGTCCAGGTCGGAGAAGATGTCGCGACGGCCGGTCATGTGGTGAGTCACGCCGCTATCGAGGTACCACCCATCAAGTTTGTCCTCGTCGGCGGCGTTGTTGAGGAACACACGCGCGCGAGGCTCTTTAATATCGAGGAAAGCGGCGGCTTTGGTGCAGAGGACCTTCGGCTTCTTCTCGTCCAGCTCGATGAAGCCGTCGGCGAAGAAGAGGGCGCCGTCGTCCGACTCTGCTTCGGCGAGGTGCGCCGCGCCACCGCGAGCACCACCGCGCCCGCCACCACGGTCACCGCGATGGCCTCCGCGGTCACGACCGTGCTCGCCACGGTCACCCCGGTCATGGCGCGGGTCGCGGCTGTCGCGTGCCCAGTGACCCTTGCAACCGCAGTTGAGGCAGGTGTCGTCGCGCGTAGCCTTGCGCTCACCGTCGTCTCCCCTGTCCTCTGCGCCGCGGTCGTTCCTCTGCTTGTGCTTCCACCTGCCCCACGGACGGTGCCGCGGCTCCTTGTTGCCGCTGGGTGAAGCAGAGTCGTGGCCACCCTTGCCGCGGTCCTCTGGCGCGCGTGCCACTGGTCCTCAGTGAGCATGAGCTTGTCGACGACGATCATCGGCTCCGCAGCAACCTCCTCCAGGTAATCCACCATCTTTAGCCGGCCGGAGACCTCCTCCATGGTCAGATCTTGGAAGTCGAGCAGCGTCTCGATGGCGATTCGAAGCTGCGTACTTCGGCGGCACGGCCCGCAGAAGCCTCTCCACCGCGCGCTCCTCGTCGGTGTCGGTGTCGCCGTGGAGGGCCACCTGCTGCTTAAGGGTGATCAGCCGGAGGGAAAGCCTTCAACTTGCTCACTTGGGCGGAAGGAAAGCATCTCCCACTCCCGGCGGAGGCGCTGGAGCGTGGTGCGGCGTATGCGATCGACGCCGACGCGCGCCGCAGTGATGGAGTCCCACGCTTCCTTCGCCGACGCCTTCTCCGACAGCATCATCTGCATCTCCTGCGGCACAGCGGCGATGAGGGCCTCGGCGATGCGCCGATCTTCGTGGTACGCGCCTGAAGCTTCAACTTCATGATCGACGCCCACTCGTGGTAGTTGCTCTTCGTGAGGCCACGAGGCGTTGCCGGAGTCCTTGTACACCGTCTCCACCACCGGCGATCTTCCTCTGCGTCCTCCACGACGGCGATCCGGCGAGCGGGACACCAGACGGCGCGGGCGCGCTCCGGCGGCGGGCGGCGATCGCGCACAGGGCTTCCCTGCGGCGGCTGCTGTGGCTGCATCTCTCGACGTAGAGCGGCGACCGTGTTGGCCGCGACTTGTGCTGCTGCTGCACGTTCTGCGGAGATTGCCATAGCCCTAATCCCTCTCAGAGCAGGCTCTCGATACCAATTGTTAGCATCAAGCACTCAAGAACTCGGTAGAACTACCAGAGGGCAGTTTGCCCACTATGGCCTTTTTATTGAATTACAAAAGTAGTTCTTGGTTACAAAGTCTTGTACCAACTCCAAGCTCTTATAGGCTGGAGCCACCCTTAGGATGATAACATATTCTAACTGCCTAAAAGTAGATGCTTTGATTCCCCTAACCTTACTTGGCTGCCAAGGGACCTTGATCATCTTGGAAGCCAAGGCAGCCGACTCACCTACTCTTACAGAAAGCAAAAAGGGAAATTGAGCAATACTTAGGCTCATGATTAAGCTAAAGCTATTGATAACTGATGAACAAGGACCAAATGCTATCACTTTGGCTCTGTCTGGGCCTTGGTAGATAGGCTTGCCTGTTACAGAGGGAGGAGGGAGGGGAAGGATATTACTTATTTAAATCATTCATGTAATCTATTACTTATTTGGCATTGTCTTTTTTTACTCTGGGCTCAAAAGTATCGTTGGTTACCACTTTGCTTCTTTTCACTGTAGGATGGTACTATTGTTGGTTCTGAGATACAATTAACGGCTGAAAGAAGCCAAAAGTCACGTGCTGTTTTCGCAAGAGATGCAACCAGTAGAGCAACATCTGAACAGGCTAGCAGAGTTTGAAACTGTTTTTTTTTAAGATTCTGTGTATGAAGTTATTTACAGTTTCTTTGTTTCGCTTGCTTTCTTTGTCCCTCTGTTTCTGCTTAATTGGGATTGCAGGCTTCTAAGGAAGCAGGTAAATTGCTCACCTGTAATTATGCTATGCATTCTTCACCTGCATTCGTTTTTCTTCATGGATTGCAATGTTGTTTTGGGGTTGCATTTAATTGGTTATTTATTTTGTTGCACTAGACATGTCAGCTGTTTGACCGTAGTGTTCTTTTCAAATTAGTATTTTTTTGCTCTTGAGCCACTCTTGCGCTAATTTAGATGTAATGATATTTGTAGTCAAACCAATTGTAAACACCTCATATTCTTTGAATAACAAAGAACTATGTTCACTTGATTAGCACTCTATATATGGGCCTAAACTGGGCAGAGGGCTAATCTTGTGGATGTCCATATGGCTAAAATCGAGACCTATACATTACTGGAAATTTCTAAAGTTATCAACTAGAGAATATGCATTCTACTTTTTTCCCCTGATTTTCATAGTGTCTGAAGGAAACAGCCAATTTCTTGTAAGCCATATTTCTTTACCGAGAAGTGGAAATTTCCATAGCCCCATGCGGGTCTAAGATGAGTTTCAATCAGTTATATGGTACCTGAAAGAAAAATTCATTAACATCTATAATGCTAAATGAATGCAGTATCAAGACATCCCACGGAGTTAATGAAACTAATTTGATGCTGTAGATGTTTGTGCATTTTTTTTTCCGAGAAATGTTACTTAGGACAACTTATATTTTTGTAACTGAGGAGTATGTTTCTGTTCACAGTTACCTTGTTATCTTCTTTTGTAGTTGCAAATTACAATGTATAAACCAGTTTGAGTGGTGCAGCCCAAGACTAAGAATCTGACTAATTCTATTGTGTTCCTTTGGAAATATAGAAACAAGTCTGACTGGAGGTAGTCAGATAGATAATTCACAGGTTGGTGGGAGATCATCAAGAAAATTACCTTCTATGATTCCTCTTAAAGAGGTAAAAGTTTACTGTCACATGTGAGCTTAGGAAGTTGGAATTCATCTAGTTTTAATACTCAATATCTGATTGTTCTCCACATCTGTACTAGCCACCCATTACCTTGAAGCCGTTAGAAACTGAGCAGGATGCAACAGAGGTAGCCATTGTGAAACTATTGATCAAATCCTACTATGACATTGTGAGAAAAAATATTGAGGATGCAATCCCAAAGGCTGTAATGCACTTTCTGGTAAGTTTACCTTCCACTGTTGCTGTGATATCAGTAAAGGCTGCTTTGGTACTACGAACTTCCGACTTCCTCATGCAATAATTCTAGAGGGTTATGAACTTATGATATTTAATCTCGGCAAAATAGCCATTTTAGCCCCTGAACTTTCGCGCAAGGCTCAAATTGGCACCTGAACTATCAAAACGTCCACTTGGGTCCTTAATCTTCTGATTTCCAGCCCAATCTCATCCAATCCTGTTCATGGCGTACCACGTGGACAGGTGCACATGCACAATGTCCAACCTGTCCCTAAGGGCCAAAATGGCTATTTTGCCTACTTAAATAAAATCAAATGTTTCTTAACAAAATGGCACATGCTCAAAATTAAGTTTTAATTTACAACTAAAATCCTCGGTGGCTTTGATCTATATATGGCAAAGGTCATCTTGTAGACATTTTGCATGCTTTTAAATTTAATTTTGAACTAAAACTTAATTTGGGCATCGATTTGAATTTCACTTGAGGGCATATGTTGAGAAATTACATAAAATTATATTACTTTCTAAGTCATGCATTTAAATGTTTTTTTTGAGCTAAACAATTTACTGAATTCAAATAAAGCGTTACAGGAAGATTTTTAATTTTAAAACTACAAAATCTAAGATGCCAAATTAAAGCAAAATGTCAAGTGCTCGACTATTTTTAGGTACTTGAGAGGTTACAAATTTTTTGGAGGTCTTTAGGTCCTTCATTTTGGGTTGTCAAGAACAAAAATTATGAAATAAAAATCACTTAACCGTAGGAGTGGTAAATGTTCAGTGAGGGGCAGGACGGGCATTGTGCATGTCCACCTATCCATGTTGCACGCCATGAATGGGATTGGATGAGATTGGGTTGGAAATAAGAAGATTAAGGACTAAAGTGGATGTTTTGATAGTTCAGAGGCCAATTTAAGCCTCACGCGAAATTTTAGGACCAAAATGGCTATTTCGCCTTTAATCTCCAACAAACCTCTGGATAAAGCTTTAGTACCTGACATAGAAGGTACCCTACTTAGGATTTTGTTTTTATGGTAGATATAATACTATTTATACTCAGAATTACTGTCTAATCAGGACATTGTTGTTTGACAGCATTGCTTTTTGGCAGGTGAACCATACAAAGCGGGATCTGCACAACTTTTTAATTCGCAAACTATACAGGTGCATAAGTTAACATTCGGTGTGTATATTTTCTTATGGACAGTTCTCTGAGTTGTTCTGATTATAATTGTTCTGAAACAATGATATGTTGTGCAGAGAGAACCTGCTCAATGAATTGATGAGGGAAACTGATGAAGTACTAATCAGAAGGCAGCGTATTCAAGAAACGCTTGAAATTCTTGAACAGGCACATAGGGTATTTACAGTTTCTTAACTGTCCGTACTTCTATATTTCCTGCAGTTTTTGACAGCTTTGTTTTGTAGACACTTGAGGAATTCCCCTTTGAAGCTGATAAGATTGAGAAGGGATACAACCTTACTGAACATGCAACTGGCCTGTCAAAAATCCATGGAGTCAGCGAGGAGAGCACAAATGGCATTTACACATCCTCCTTTAATTTCTACCCTCCACATCCATCGTCTCATATGGTCCTATAGAGCAGCACGCGCCAGTGGTATCTACGAGTCACCAATGGAGCTTGCCTTTCTGTGCATCAGTGGTATTTACCTGTTACCAATGGAGCTTGCCTTTCCGCACCAGTGGTATGTACCTGTTACCAATGGAGCTTGCCTTTCCGCACCAGTGTATGGTAGTCATCAATGGACCTTGATCCCAATTCTTGAGGATTTGAAGCAATGTGCTTGAGAGTCATCTGTAAATTCCAGTCTTGCTAGCAAGCAAACTGCATGCTTTCTAGTGGAAAGCTATTTGCTGGTAGAGAACTTTAATTGTGTACTGTTGAAATTGTCACAGCCCACATCAATGCAATAGTGAATAGGGGCAACAGGGTAGTTGTATAGGGCTATGTCCAATATTCCAATTTGCTCCCAAGTTGAAGAACTTCAGTTGTAAAATATATGGGCAAAACTCGTGCATCACGCATTCATGCTGGAGGAATTAAAGTTATGATTCATGCAACTATTGTCTGGTTTCTGAGGTACCATGAGTTTGGAGTCATGGATTTTGGTTGAATACGCTGGGAACAATCAGGGCATGGCAATTGCTCTCTTGGTTCTTATCAGTATTATATGACTAAAAGCAAAACTATATCTTGTTTCGTGCATGCCATAATCATTTGACGATTTTGGGATAAAAGCCAAGGAGATTTGAAGAATTTTTTATAACCTTTGTTAAATTGGCAGATTTGAGGACCTTTTGGACATTTTAAATGTAATTTTATCACTGTATCTTAGTTTTTATATTTCTTGCTTTGCCGCAGCACGTAGACGCAGTCGGAGGCTCCAACCATGGCGACAACTTATTATATTGACATACAAGGTTGACGAGCAAATCCGCCGCCCATCAGGCACTCGCGCCTATGCGGGCGCATCGCATTCGCATCGCATCCTGTAATCTACCTGTTGTCGCCAGTTCGGTAGACAACAGGTCAGCAGCCCTCGTGTCAGGCGAGCGTGATGAAGCAAACTCATCAGGCGGTACTACCACAGTCCACAGCGATCAGCGAGCGAGCGAGCATGCAATTGCAGAACGAAGACTGCAGTTTCCTCCCTGTCAGCTGTCAGGGCTTAGTAGGAGCAGGCGTCATGCATGACGCACCGCTGCAAGCCTGCAAGACATGGACGGACAGCCCAAGAAGGACATGTGGGACAGCCGAAGAAGACCATGTGGCGGCGTGGGCAACGGAAGCCGTATTTTGTATTTTGTGACAGCTGCCGACCGGCCGGCGGGCTGGGCAACCAGTTTGAAACCATATATGGATACAATACAATACAACACGCCGGGCATTCAACCTTGCTCACGAGCCCAGCACGTCCGCCAGGCCCGGTCGCGCGTCCAGGGCTGGGGCGACGACACCCTCGGCCGCGTCCACTTCCACGAGCTCCCCATCGCCTCCGCGTACGCCTCTTCGCCTCCAGACCCCGCCGCCAAATCGCCCTTCCCATCGCACCTCGTGCCCCTGTGGGAGGCCTTCGCCGCCGACGCGCCGGCCCCGCTCGCGGCGCTCCTCGGCGGGGTCTCCGCCTCCAGCCGCCGCGTCGTCGTCCTGTACGACGTCGCCAACGGGTTCGCCGCTGAAGAGGCCGCGCGGCTACCTGTCACGAACCAGGATTGGGCCGCGCAGAGAGATGGGCCACACTAGCTCTAGATGGGCCTGTAAGACGAATTTTTTTTATTAATAAATTTATTTTTAAAAAAAATTACAAAATTAGTCTCCGTTTTTAAAAAATTGCAGGGATATGCCACCAGTCGTCCGTTGGAAGGGCGAAGATGGGCCTTGTCGCCCGACTGGCGGGCTACCTGGGCCATGTCGCCCGACCAGTGGGCGACTTGGCCGTGCACGTGGCATGGCGGGTCCCACGTCGCCCGGCCGATGGGCGACGTGGCCCATGTCGCCCGACCA
>JALGXP010000900.1:0-20459 GCA_023333625.1 Bothriochloa decipiens
CATCTTTCTGAGACGTGCTAAATTTATATATATGTCTGCAAAATCTTGTCCAATTTACATATTTCTATCCGGTTAAACATTAAGTATTAAAATACAGGAGTAGTTTAAAAGATATGACATTGACATAGTAACATATATCAGGTACTCATTGTGTGAGAGTATTTGAATCTAGAATCAGCATCTCAAGAAGCAGCATCATTGGCCATTAACATCCAAGGTTGGGAACAATATGATTTCCTCTTTGCTTGTTATATCTTCATTCTATTGCTTTCTCAGTATATGTGTATCAATATCATATTTTCTACTTTTAGGAAGCCATGGAGTCAGGTTCACCAGATCAAGTTTGTAAGATTCCTCTACTGCAAGAAGGCAGCTTACGAGAGGTTAATATAACTCCCTTTATCTATGACCTATGGGATGAAACCCTTTTGCTTAGTCTCCAGGCAGACATGATCTCCCAAGCTAGGTGGAGACCGCTGCCTATAACACCCACCCAAATTTTACATTGAAAAATAAACAAGTAAATAAATAAACCACCTAAGAAATGGCTAAAGGATGATAGGTAAACATGGCATATGTGCAAATGCAAGTTGAAGACGTTCGTTTACTTGTGCACATGAATGAATATATTGCATTTACCTGCTAATTAATGTCATCATACATAAGCACATCCACATTTTCAACATGGTATGCAATTTGGATTCTTGATACTATCAGCTATTATGGTATTTGTCTGCAAGACCGTAACATACATGCTTTCTGTGTTCTAACAACCTAATAATCTTCTTTGCTTAGTTTTCTGAAGCATGACCTCTTTTTACATAAATATTAAATACTTAATGAAAATTATCTCTCTTCATCCACATTTAAGTCAAATGCATACCTCATTTCCCACTTAATCTAGTTCTGTTTTTATTGCATTAAGAAATGTGAAAAAGGAAATGTACCGTTCTTATTTGGTGTTTTGGATTCTTGTTCAAGTTCAAACTATGGCGAAGAGAGTTTCAATAGGATTGTTACTAACTCGCTAGATATAGTTAAATTCTTCTGACTAGTTAGTTTAAGCATGTGTGTTGTGGATGAAAAATAAGATAAATCAAAGCTCTAGTAGCTTGTCTTTGTTTCTGGTTAAAAAGAATTGAAGGCGGGGGAGCTAACTGCTACAGTTCATATGGTCCATGAATATTTGCATACTTACTTTTCTAATTCTGTATGCATACTTACTTTTCTAATTCTGTAAACTTGTATTGGTCTTCTTGATGTAGTGATACATACGTACCTCTCCTACAAGAAAATAAAATAGTTGATACATTATATTTAACACTCTCTCAGTTTGTGTTACTTTATTCTTGGATATTATAAGGTACAATCATTTTCTAACATAAATGTACATCCTTTCTCAAACATTTGTGGAAAAAGAACTAACCAGTATATGGGTGAGACTGTCATCTTGGGTGATGACTTCCCCATTTTGTTCTTGAATATTCCATGTTCAGTTTAAAAATCAAACCTTCATTTGGCATATACCTTTTGTCTTTCCCAGCTGATTTTTATTTCTATCTATGGAATACAGAGTACCATAGAATATACAGGTGATGGATCTATTTGTATCTTTGGACATCCGGCTTCCAAAAATCATACAGGAAACTGGAAGGCTTCCTCATTAAGCTTAGGCAAGTATAGAAAAAAAAAAGGCTATAGTAGCCTTTGTTTTTGTAAACCAAAGTAGGGGTGTGAAATGGTCAAATTGTGTTGAATTGTTATGTTAGTAATGTTTAGAGTTTTGTATTCAAATAGGCATCTAATACATAGTGAAACTTTTTTGCAGTTTGTTTGTTCTGCTCGTATCTGGCATTTTCTTCACTTACAAAAAACCTAGTGAGTTATCTCACAAAAGTCTTACATGAAACAAACGTTGCTGCTGCAAGAAATGTTTCAACTTGGCATGGTACTTGTTATCTCGCACCTCTGGTTGGAGCCTTCATAGCTGATTCATATCTGGGCAAGTACTGGACTTCCCTAATCTTCTGCGCAATCTTCATTACTGTAAGTGTTATACGAGCCAAACTATATTGCTAGTGGTAAGATTACTATAACTATGTAATTTTCAAGAATAGAACTCTTCTCTATTGAAACAATTACTATAAGAGGAGATCCTAACCATATGTGAATATTGTGAATGAGTTACTTTTGCAACACTACAACTATTTGTAAAATATATTGGTAGTTACCATAATTCGATCGACAATATAGAGACCGTAGATATGCTAGAGTTGTATTTTGACTTTTCTTTCTCTTCCATATTAGATGAGCATTGAACATTTGAGCTAAAATTTTTACCTTGTTTCTTTTATTTCTTGTTCCTCCCCCTTATTTTGTTGATTCAGGGAATGGTGATGTTGATTGTGTCGGCAGCAGTTCCGTTAATCTCGACTCATTCCCTTGTTTGGCTTACTTGGACAGATACAATATCATTTCAGTACATCATAGTTTTTGTCGGATTGTACATGGTTGCTTTAGGATATGGTGCACAAAACCCTTGCATTACATCATTTGGTGCTGATCAATTTGATCATACTGATGAAGAGGAGAGAAACAAAAAGAGTTCCTTCTTTAATTGGCGCTATTTCGTAATCAATGCTGCTTCATTGATCTCGGGAACTATTATTGTGTGGGTACAAGATCATGAGGGATGGCTCTGGGGATTTGGCATTGCTGCGCTATTTGTGGCTTTAGGTGCAGTTATATTTCTTTCGGGATCTACTGTATATAGATTTCAGAAGATTGGAGGAAGCCCTATGGCAAGATTATGTCAGGTTATTGTGGCAGCTACATGCAACTTCAACAAAGACTTGCCATGCGATTCTTCACTTCTTTATGAGGTTCCAGAGCAACATTCCTCAACTGAACGAAGCAGGAAACTGGCGCACACAACCGGACTTGAGTAGAATTCTACCCTTACATTTTTATTCCGTACAGTATTTATATTAATTAACTAGTTCGTCAACTTATACTCCTGCACAAACTAATAACTATTTTAAGGTATAAGTGTTAGAAATTCATGGATAAATATGAGGCCAACTAAATTGCTTATCTTTGCTCTCTTATCTCATTTTATTCACATTATAACACGGTATGACAATACAAATATAAATAATTTCTTATATTTATCCAGTTTTGATATAATCTTACAAACTATCATATATGTTTGTGCTTCTGTGGTTAAATTTCATCCATAGAAAACCAGCCCTCAAGAAGCTACCCAATGAACTTATGCCATATTTCTCAAAGCAGTACTCTTTTTTTTTCTCTCGCAGGTTCTTTGACAAAGCTGCGATTGTAATACAATCTGACTGTGAATCTGTTGGCATGCTTAATACATGGAGAATCTGTACCGTGACTCAAGTGGAAGAGCTCAAGATTCTTATTAGAATGCTACCTATCTGGGCCACTAATATACTGTTTTCGACAGTCCTGGAACAGATGTTCTCGACATTTGTAGAACAAGGCATGGTAATGGACAAACATATCGGCTCATTTGAGATACCAGCAGCGTCCTTCCAATGTGTAGATGTTATCGCTGTCCTTATTCTTGTTCCAGTCTATGATAGAATCCTAGTTCCGATATTCAGAAGATTCACTGGCATGCCGTATGGCATCACGCCACTGCAGCGGATGGGAGTCGGTTTATTTTTATCCATGCTCTCGATGGTTTCAGCAGCATTGGTGGAGAGCAATCGCTTACAGATTTCTCATTCCAGTGAGGTAGCTGTTCCGATGAGCATCCTGTAGCAAGGGCCCCAGTACTTTCTGATAGGTGCTGGCGAGGTGTTCTCCATTATTGGGTTGCAAGAATTCTTTTACGAGGAATCGCCAGACGCCATGAGAAGCATTTGTCTGGCATTCTCGTTTGCTAACGACTCGGCTGGATATTACCTGAGCTCGTTCATTGTTTCTCTTGTGCCCGTGTTCACCGCCAGAGGAGGCAGTCCAGGATGGATCCCTGATAACCTGAACGAAGGGCACTTGGATCGGTTTTACTGGATGATGGCTGGGCTCAGTCTCTTCAATCTTCTAGCCTTTATCTTCTGTGCAATGAGGTACAAGAGTAAAAAGCTTTCCTGAGACCTGTTAACGTGGCCACTATAATGCCGAACAGCAATCACTAAAGTGTTCGGTTTACTCGCGTGTCTCATGCAGTGGTAACGTCGATGTATGTGGCATTGCACAAATATCGGTGTCAAGCTTTAGAACTCAGAGCGTTTCAGTGAAGCATGTGATTCCTGTATATGGTTTCGTTGCACGCGTGAGAAATGCACTCACAGACCATCATTTTATCTTCCAATTCTGCAACCTGAAAACTTTTAACTGATGCCTGATGAGCTTGAGCTAGCAAAGGGGCTCTCCTCCAGTCTCGACGGCTCACGGGCTACGGCCTGCGGGGCTAGCTTGGGCCAAATGCCAGGCCTTCAATCCCCTGGGCTCCGATGCAACAAAGGGCTCGCCATTCTCGATCGCTTTGGCTTTGGCCTAATAGTGCACCAGTCTGTCTGCTCCATGCCTCGATGAGACCCGGGCGTTCTCGTGTGACAGCCGTGGCCGGCACTGCGCAAATGGATTCCCGTTCCCAGACGCGTGCCGTCGACCCGTGTCGTGCAAAACGGAACAAGGGAGGGCCAGAAGGGTGACGACAGGCGTCACAACCGCACGCTTCCCCGCAGGCCGCAGCGCGCCGAGACGGAACAGAACCAGCCGTACAAGGGAACCGGCCGCACCGCAACCGCCGTGCCGCTGAAGGGAATCATCCACTAGCCCGAGCCGTCCGGTCCGGGCACGGAAACAGGCAGGAGCAGGAACGCACAGTACGAAGCACGCACGGTCTCCCACCAGCGGTTTGAACTTTGAATCGATCCCCGCCGGCCTCCCTCTGCTGTTTTGTGTTGTTTTTGATTTTGATTTTGATGAGCAGATCTGCAGATCAGTTGTACGACAAGTTGGCCGGCCCCGTCACTAATGGCTCCCCGCGTTCCTAATCAGCGTGGTCCACTTCTACTTTTGGATAAGCATGTTTCTTTTTTTTTTTTTGAATATGTACAGTAGGCGCCACCATTATGATCACGCAAGTTTTGTTTTCCCCGTCTATTTTACCACTATAATCCAAGCCAGTAGAAAACGTCATAAAAGAAATTTGGGAAAAAAAAAAACTTTTTATGAATCCACATGTATTATCAGCAGTACATAGTCAATATGTGTGATTTGATATAAAGTAGATACTACAAATAGAAATCATATTTTTAAATATATGTTCTTTTACATTTTTTCACGTAATCACGTATCTTTTTCTCTCGTAATAAATCAGCGCGTGACTTTTTTAACCAAACGAAGAGGGCCATTCTTATCAATTCATCACATGTGCTTGGTCTGATCGCTTGCGAGTTTTGATCCACGACCAACTTGAGGATCGCGGCGCGACACGGATGCGTGCGGGTCACCTTGAGGGCACAGCTGTATACCCTACAGTTGCATAATGCATGGTCATGGTACTCCTGTTACTCGCGTCCGTACGCATGCCCCGCCCGCCCACAGTTCGGATCGTCGTGGGCTTTATGGCGCCACCGTCTACTATAATAGCGCTACGCCGCTACAGCATACCCGTGTGTCCGTGGCGGATGAGCCCCATCCATGTACATGTACATGTACAGCATGTGCCAGAGTACGCAACGAAAACTCGGGGTTGGAGTCGCCGATCGATCGAGCAGCAGTCAGCATGTGGCAGTTCAGTTCCCTTTCCAGCTCTGTCTCTGATCGCGCCGGTTGACTCATCATCAGCATGCATGCATGCCAGTACTGAGTAGGTGACGCTTGATGCCCAAAATCACGCCGTGCGCCTAGTATTAGTGAACGTGTAGTACCAGGTACCCAGCCTGGCACCAACCTAGATGAACACGAACGGATATCTATAGCTGCGCTGTGCAAGCAGCGGCCGCACGCGCTAGCTGGGGTCGGTCGCGGAACGGATCTCCGGTCAGAGATTACGGCGGTAGTTTGCGGACGCGTCAGAAACAAGATCGATGAGGCGGCGCGGCGCTAGATGAGAACCGTAATCTTAAACCCACATGGAGGTCAGGTGTGCCCCCCCGCGATCCGAATCCGGAGAGCGCGAGGGACAAACAGGCGATGGGCGCAGGCACATGCCGGCCGGCACATGCGCGCGCGCAGAGCTAGCGCCGCACGGCAGCCGGACGGACCGACCCGAGCCATCCTACTACTCCTCCGTCACTTGCTCTTGCTTGCCTTGACCACGATCACGAGGCTGGCTCTCCCTGCCCTACCACGCTCCGCGCGTACGTGGACGCCGTGGCATGGGGCACGGCTGCTGCGTTCGCACGCGCGCGCGCGCGCCCCACGGCCCCGGCCCCCGGGAGGGCACAACAGAACAGAGCAGGAGGAGCCCCAGCAGCGGCCGCCTCGTTGAGCACAAGCCGGCGTGCCTGCCAATGGCAGTGGCAGACGGGCCAGCAAACCCGTGGGTGACCGTGCGGTGCGGTGCGTGGGGACGCGCGACACGCGGGGTCCCGGGATGTGATCGCCGGGCCCGGCGCCGTGGCGTCTAGCGCCCCGACTTGTCCCGCTGTTCACTCACAGCGCGCCTGCTTGTCCTGAGCCCCCTCCCTTGAGCGCGGGCACACGCATATGGCCGGGCGGGTCGGTAGGGCACGCACGCTGGCATTGCCCCGGCAGCAGAGCACTAGTCTAGCCCACTGTGGTGGTAGTTCCAGTGAGATGCTATTGCTACGACGACGATTAGCCCCGGACCGCGGCCACCGCGGCACTAATGACTCCGATTCGGTCGCGCCTCGCGCGGGGTTTGTTTGACCGCGGGAACTTTGCGTCGAGGCCCCTGTGGTTTTTTTAAACAGTTTGGTGGTGAAGAGTTGTTTGATGTTTTCGCGGATTCGTGCGCGCCTCGGTGTTCGAGCCCTGTGTCTGCTTTAACTTTGTCGTGTCGCGCCATCTGTCCGGCCCTGTTCATTGGGTAACGATGGCCGGCTGTGTGCATGTGCAGGGATTCAGAGGGAAGCCTTTTACAGGCTTTAACTTTTATGAGTCTACTACAGTGCGAGAGCGAGGGTTCCGCCCGTTTGCGCTTTGACAGAAAAAAAAAAAAAAAGGGCTTTGGACCGTGCCCGCGCTTTTCGAAAGCAACCTTTGCGCAAATTTTGGCTGCTGATTACGAGTAGTACGAGCGATCATCGCCAGTCTGGTCACGCTCAAACCAGTACTTGAGGCTTAAGGTGGCTGGCAGGTACACGCTCACAGAAAACCATCATCAGTGACTAAGTACGTTAGTAGTCCTCCTATTCGATGTTATTTTAGCAAGGAAACACAGAGAATATTTTCTTGGGGTACCGTTTGAAATTTTAAAGGCCTGGCGAGAAGGTAAAGAGGAGGTCAAAAACTGTACCAGACACAACGCCATGCATGTGTGCAGGGGCAGGGAAGAACAGGCCGGGGGGCCTGCGAGAGACCGGTACGTGCAGGGGGCGCAGCGGACCTATGGCACGTACGGTGCGGTTGATGGGCATGATAAAAGCTGGGGGCACACTGCGCAGGCCACATGGGCGTGACTAGGCCTGCCAGGGTGGGGATGAACTTGCCCGACCTTGCCTTTTCACCGATTCACCCGCCTCGCCCCGGAAGCACCCGATCGAGTAGGAGTACGGGTACTCGACTCGCGTCGGACCGGACCATGCTTCGTTTCGTCTAGTACCACGTACCCCCGTCCAGGCGCTTGTGCTAAACATACGGACATGGGAGATACTGGTCAACTCCAATGCGCGTCTGTACTACCTACGTACTGTATAATGGGTGTAGTAAAAAGGATATACTGCATCGGGTGACAAATACTCGACACATTCGAGTTACCACGGTCTACCATAACGCCCCGTTCGCTTCAAGTTAAACTCTTCTTAATTAGAATGATACATAATTTTATTTTATTTTTTGCATATTCGTGAAAATGGTCTATCAGAGAATCCTCGCACCACAAAAATCATCAGCCAAACAAAAACCATCAGCGGTTTCGTACCTTGAACACTTTTTGGCACATGTAATTTGCATACACGCCACCAAACAAAATATTGATGGTCATTTCTTACACGATTAGTTTTTTATTCCTTATTATTCCTAGCAAGTATTAATATTTACTCGTTCTAATAAATGTATTATCAATTTATTTTATAGAGGATGTGAGCAAGAGTTAACGCTAGAGGAACACAAACAACGTGGCAGCAATTTATGATTTCACGATGCTAATTTAGTCTAATGTCAGATATTATATGTATGTCCAGGCAAAACATGCTGACAGAAGCATCGAACAATCCAGGCTTGGCTTCTTGGTAGCAAAACCACAATGCAATTTCATTTGCCTCGAGGTTTCAATATTTTGGCTTGGCTTGGCTTCTTGGGAGCAAAAGTCGTCAGCCCGTCCGGCGTATTGACCAAGCAACATGTTGGTTTGGCATCATCAGAACACACATACAAACATCGCTTAGCTAAATCAGGCAAACGGAGGCACTACCGGATTGGTTCGAAAAAGCATTAATTCCGCGACAGGCGCTGATGTGAACGATCATGTGCTGATGTTGCTGCATCAGGCTTTGCATATAATCAGGTACTGTAAACAAAGATACTTATGGACAAACAGGGCTGTCCTTGATACAGTGTTCTAGGGTCATGGATCAACGACTAAGCTGAACAAAACAAAACAGACCTGAGTTCTGTTGGTAGGAATGTAGTAGGATCACAAATCATAAAAAGTTCCTAATGACAATAAGAATTAGGAACCGTAACTAAATACACTCATGGATCGGCACCACCAATCATTGGTCAAGACCTTTGGCAGCAATCTCAAAGAAACAGCAACACCTGATACCAATCCCTTTCAAAGTTTCGAAAGATGAGAGATAAATGGAAGGGCAAAGCACTTGCACAAACTTTCTTTCTCACTTTACTTTCATTCTTTCTGTAGAGGTGTCAACTACACTAGATCCACTCAACCAGATGGAAACAAAGGCAGAACAACATAATCATCATATAGTTGTATTTTGCAGCGACAGGCCTCTGCTTATCAGCGGACATACTAGGAGACACATACCAAGACAGCGACTGATGGTGTCAAAGGCACACTACAATACAAGATCTCAAGCGCGCGCGCACACACGAACACACCTCTATCCATAGGAATGGCTTGGGATCTTGCACTAGTAGCAGTTAAAATAGCCTACAGACAACTGCCATGGCCATGTGCTCCTCTCCAGTCACTGGGCCGCTCTAGTATACAAATATCTGCATCTCGCAGCAAGCTGTAGCTGTACTGGTATTACATGTGACCCGTGGCTGTGGCTGGTACCAGAATTGTGGATTAACCTCACATTTAGTAAACCTAGTGGAGGTGGCTGTAGTTGTAGAGTACATCAAGGACCTTGTCACAGTAACATCTTTGTGCTGACGTTACCTACTACTGGTAAATACTAAGTACAGATACTATTTATATATATCTAATAACTAGAGGGATTATTTGTATATATAATATATATACTTATATCTGGCAACAGTGCATATGCCGCCGTTTTCTTAATCAAGGCTAATGGCATCTTCTTCTCTTGTGGTTTAGTAGAACTATCCACTAAAAAGGTAGGGGCTAAAAGAACAAAAGAAAGGGAGCTAACACTATGCTGACACTTGAATCCTTTCTTCCTATATATTCCACCATCGCTTTTCTTGGCTTCTAGTATTCCTGTCACAACCACAAGCAGCAAAAGGAGAGAGAAAAAAATAAGAGAGGGCAGAATAATTAGTAAAGCCAAAAGGTTGTTATTTGAGAAGCCCAGTCGGAATAAAGAGGGCCGCTAGTGCTTACTATGATTAGGCTGGGGTCTCACTGGCTTCCAATGGTGAACTTTACATCCCCATGGCTCCGTGATCGGAGGACAGCCTGCTCATTGCATTCAGAGAATCATTTCATTCGTGGATGACAGAATGTTCATGGACATAATCGGCGCCACGAAAGTAGAGGCGAACGCACCTGTGCATGGGGAAGAAGTAGGAGCTGGGAGAAGGAATTTCCAATGCGGGGGGACGGAGATGGTTACTACTACCACCGTCGATCTTGCTGCCAACACCGACATCCACACCCACACGGGATGCGGTGTTCTCCGTCTCCGTGGCGGTGAAACTGTCATGCACAAGCGCAGCAGACTTGGTAGGGGATGCAAATGGGCTGTCCGGCAAATTGTGCTCTCCACTGTGTCACGGAACAAGCAAAGATCACGCTTTGACACACTGAAATGTTGTCGAACTTTTTTATCGGATCATGATTCATGAAAGGTAAGTGTGGGGATCATAACTAACTATCAAAAAACAAGCATGCAGAATGATGATGATGGGTTGTTCAGTGTAGTTTAATCCACCTTTGGTCGCTATCAGCGGCGTCTAGGCTCGCCTCGCAAGCAGATTCCTCCTTATCACCAGCGTTGACCTTCCCCTCCTGAGCAAATCCACTGCTCAGCTTGAGCTGCTCCCCTGTCAACGGCCAAGCAGGAATCACAATGATCAGTAACATTTGGAAACGATTTGGTTTACTGAAGCGACCAACGTGGTGCTCCACGGCGATGCCTACCGGACTCTGGTGGCGACTCGACTGCGGTGGTGCTCACAGGTTGGCTGGACGCGAAGGCATTGGCGATTGACGTGGGCATTGGCGATGATGCTGCTGCTGTCGCAGCTGCGCGAGCCTTAAGGTCGAGCAGCTGAAGACCCATGAGGCGGCTCCTCTGGAGCTCAATGGCCTGCTGCAGTTCAGCGGCCTGCTGTTGTTCCTCCAGTTTTCGGCGAAACAGCAGCTCGTTGGCGCTGTTCGAGTGCCGCAGCATCCTCGCGCCTGCCGATCACCACAATCAAAAATCACACACGTATCATCAACGACTGGCCCAAGTCCGACAACAGAACCAACCAAAGATGAAGAGAACATCGCATGGGGGGTCTTTTTACCGAGCTGGTGCAGATCAAAGGGATCCCGGGCATCCATCCCGCCAGTGGGCGTCGTGCAGCTGGAGAAGTCCCCTTGCTGCTGCTTCCTGCGAAGCGAGAACAGCAAATCAGTCAACCCGAGCAATGCAACCGCATGCACGCACGGCCGCCATTGCCATTGCTAGAAGCAAATGATGAATTCGCAATGCCTGCCTGTACTTGTCGGGGACCTTGCCCTTCTCCTTGTAGGGCTTGACGAGCACGCGCGCGTCGCAGATGAAGTGCGGGTTGCCCTTGGCCAGGATGAGCTTCACCGTCTCCGGGTACACGAAGGTGACGAACCCGAACATGCGCTTCTGCTGGTAGGGAATGCGCACGTCGTGAACTGGCCCGTAGATGCTGCACCGCATTCCATTGCATTGCCAAGAATGAAGCGCGAGGGTCAACCGACCAAGGCATTGCCAAGAATGAAGCAATGATTCACATTAGCATGTGAGACTTGAGTGCATGGAAATGCATACTGTACCTGAAATAGTTGGAGACGTCCTCCTCACGGAACGTGCTGTCGGCCGGGAAGGTGAGATAAATCTGGCGCGAGCCGGGGTTCATCATGTTGGCGAAGTCGGCGCGGTCCAGGCGCGGCCGGCCCATGAACTTGTGCGCCTCGTCGCCGCCGCCGCCGCCCAGCATCAGAGACGCGGCCGCCGCGGCTCTGCACGCGCACAGACAGGCGAAAAAGGCTGGAGCCTTAATTTGGTGCGAATGATTCAGAACTTGCATCGTAAAAGGCGTCTGCTAAGCTCTACCTGTCGTGTTGCTGCTGCTGCAGCAGGAAGGAGAGGCACTTGCTAGCGGCGGAGGGCGAGCCTGGGAGGGAGCCGGTGGGGGAGTAGAGGAAGGCGCCGGGGCCGAGGCGCTGGCTCTTGGAGCGCATGAGAAAGTCCTGGCACTGCTGCTGCTGCTGCTGATCGGCGGCTGCCTCCATCTTGGCGGCGGCGTCGTCGGGGAGACCGCCGTGGACGAACCTGCAGCTGCCGCCGTTCTTGCAGAACCCGCGCGCGTAGTAGAGGCAGGGCTTCCACCCGAAACCATCGCCGCCGCCGCCAAGGCAGAGCTCGTTGACTGACGAGCTCCGGCGGTGCGCTGGGCCGCCGTTGGGCCACCCGAGGCCGAACGGGAACATCCCACCGGCATCGCCCGGGCCGGGGCTCCGGCACTCCCCGCCGTCGAACCCCTGGGGCTGGTGGGCAGGGTTCGCGCCGCCCTCGTTGAGGAACGCAAGCTGCTCCTGCAGCTGCAAGTCGTCCAGGAGCGCGTCCCCTGACTGATGATGAGGAAAGAAGGGCGCCGCGCCCGCGCCGCCGTTCACGGGGCTGGGCAGCTCGTCCCCAGCCCCCGCCGCGTCCTCCGCGGTGCCATTACTCGTGCTGTTGCTCCTGGAGAACACCGGTGCGTGGCCCCAAGACGACGGCGAGGACACCGAAAGCGGCGACGGCGCGCCGCTGGCGCCGCGCCCGGAGTTCTGACGCTGGAGCTGCTGCAGGAACGGCGCGTGGCCGGCGGAGGTCGGTGATGCCGGGAGGAGCAGGCCGAGGTCCTTGCGCGCCTTGGCCATGACGGCGTGGAGCAGGGACTCCGGGCCGAAGGCGAGGCGGATCATCTCCTTCTCGCCGTGGTCCTGGATGAGGAGGAGGCCCATGATCTTGGCGGCGTGGTCCGGGTCTAACGCTTGGATCCGGGAGAACACCACCTTGGTGGCCTCGTAGGCGTCCATGGCCGTCCCGCGCCAAGAGAGACGAAACCCTGGCTGGCTCCCTCGCACCGCAGCAGCTCACGGGCTTCTCGCTTCTTCCTCACACCACCACCCCTTTCTTTACCTGAGAAGTGCAGCTCGGTCTTACCGCCTTCACGGCCTTTTGTACACACGCTGCTGCAGCGCGATCAGATCGATGGATATGTCAGTGTAGGGTAGCGCTGGGTACAATGGCTAGTAGTGCTCTGGTCGCTCGCAAGCTTCCGCTTCCCCAAGCTCCAGCTGCGCCACTGCACCACTGAGCAGCTCCATTTCCCCAAGGTTTGGTGCTTAGCCGCGGCCAATCAAAGAGAAACCCACTCTATGACTGCCGCTGTGACACCTCTCTTTCTCTCTCCCTCTCCGGCTCTCCGGCGTTGGGACCTTGGGGGTTGGTTTCTTGGGCTTTGGGACAGCGCTTGGGGTAGCGAGCGATCGAGCGAGCGTGGAGGACCCGGGCTTGAAGACTTGCACACGAAGCAGTCAGTGTGCAGACTTTTGAGGGATCAAATGGCCGTGTGCAGGAGGACCCAGAAAAAAAAACAATAGGTGTTCAATTCAAAGCTGCGTGACCTGTGCATGGATCTTGATCTCCCCAATTCGCCATTTTCAAAACCTGATTATGGGCATGGATTCCATCCTGAATGGAGCTTTGTCCGGATCTTCCGTTCTCCCTCCCGCAGTCCAGCGCCGTGCCGTTACATTACAGAAACCCCGCCTATTTGCGCTAGTTTTGACAGAAAACGGATGCTGCTTTCCTCCACATCCTTTTGAGACTCGATGTTTGCATCTACAGAAATCCAGTTCCTCTTTTGGCAGCGAAATGGACTAGGAACTTCGAAAAACCGGCAAATTGGCAGAAAGGCACGGCGAAACTTGCCCAGCCATGAGCCATGTCGATCAGGGAAATGACGGATCCAGTCGCATTTCTGAAGAGAAGATGCATCGACGGCGATGGGATAAACCAAAGCGGTAATCAAAATGCAGCACGGTACCACTTTCCTTATCATATTCAAATCATGGATGTTGCCTGGTAACCAATCGTAAGCCGACGGGGCATGTTGCGGTGCGGGCGGCATGACAGCAGCCAGATTTTTGTGCCCGGATACAGAAATGTTTCGCCTGAAGTTGTTTTCCTCAACCTGAAAGACCATGACTTCCGACCTGAGTATTGATTGTACGGACCACCGCTACGTGACTTGTGGTTTTGCCTTGGGAAATTTGCATGCACACCGCTCTTTCCAAACGATTGCGAACACACATCAGACTTCTAGTTAGGCCTTGTTTAGATCCTCTCAAAAGTTATTTTTTTCAAAATTTCCCGTCACGTCGAATAAGCATTAAATATTAATAAAATAAATAACTAATTACATAGATTAGTTTTAAATCAGTCTAAGATTAGACAATATTTATCAAATACAAACAAAATATTATAATACTTTTCAGGCTAAAAAGTTTACAATCTAAATGAGGCCTTAGTTGGCCGCATCCTCGGGGATAAATTGGTTATTTGCTTCAACTGTTTGACATCAAGTAACGCGGCTGGCAAGATTTTATTCATCGCAACATTTTGGTTTTTACATAAAATAATTAAAAGGACGGTTGACAGTAAAAAAGGATCAGAGGACAAAAGGTAGAGGATGGACCGCAAAATCATGTATATAGAAGTAAAAAGGATAAAATATAAATGAAGTTAGACAAATTTGTGACAACGATTTGTCCTGATAAGTGACGCAGGTTGAAGAAAACAGCTGGGCTAGTTTTTGTAAAGTGGCAAGCGAGCCATATACAAATACAAACCGCCCTAGACCAATTTTGCAAGTCATTTTTTTTTCTTTGCTCATGGGAAACCTGTAAATTACATGTGTAAAAAGTTTTTTCTATTGGGATAAGACCTCCTCTCCCTCTATTTATATGAGAAGAATATCGTGATCCATTAAAAGATCTATATATCACTTAAGAGGTCTCGTATATTTGCTTTCAGAGTTACCATCTAATAGCACTAGTTCAACATTGCTGTGGTGATTTGCTTATTACTCTTGGTGATTACCGCCATCTATATTGTTTGGAGCAGCGAGACATTACCGCCACTTGTATGACTTGGAGCGGGAGGATACCACACGTGCAGAGGCTTTCTAAGAGGTTTATTCCTCATCCTCGTAGGACAATGAAGAGTCTTGTTGGAGTGTTTTTTTGATTTATTGGCTCAAAGGCGAGTGGCCCATGTCGGGGACAAGTTTGAGGGCTTGCTAGGCTTGAGGAGGAGCTGCAGTCTAAGAACTCTCCCAACAGGGTTGTAGGTTACCCATGAGTAACCAAACCTCGAGGTGAAATCCTTGTTTCTCTTACCCTCGTTGGTTTGCCTACTACAAATGCCTTTGCTTGGTTTTGAATTAGTCCTTTGTGTAGCTGCTAGCGTAGCTTGACTAGTTAAGTAGCCTGATTTGAGTAGTTTCTCACCTTGTGTAGTTCTGCCTAGTTAGTAGCTTTTGAAGTCTTGAGTGTTATAATGCTTAGCCATTTCCTTATGACCTTGCTACTAGATTCGCGTAGGAAGGCTTGCCTAAGTTGCAAGGCTAGGCATGTAGAATTATTAGGGATCACTTTTGTTATTGGTATTGTGGCTAGTTTTATTTGCGTTTTGAAAGAAGACTATTCACCTCACTCCAGACATCAAATCGGTCCTAACACTATTGCACTTTTGTATTTTTTTTCAATGCATAGTTATTGCAAAAGGATCAACAACACCTTAGAGCATAGGCTCTAAAATATTCTTTCGTATATTTCAAACAGCATATCAGTAAAATTTGGAAGATGTAATTGGAACTTCCACCCTTGACAAAAAGTTTAAAGAAATCTTTGGATTTTTTCAAAAACCATAGAACCAATATGAAATCAATAGAATTTTAGTCCCAATTTTAGATCACTAAGTTTCCACGCTTTCTTAGAGTTTGAAGGTCTTGCCCTTCCTTTGGATGAGATCCGAAGCAAACCCTACAGGAAAGGACTTGAGAGCGAGTGGAACAAATAATCCACACAAGTAATCACAACAGTAAGAACCACACGAGACAAAAAAAAACTAACATGATATTTTGGCCAAACCTCTGCTTTTACATTATTTTATAATCAACTATTGTGTAAAAAACTCAGCCTGTTGAGACCCCGGAATTGAATTCATGTAAATAAACTAGTTATGGGAGAAAGAATCCATAAAATCCGTTAAATAAAGTCATACTTAAGCTGGAAAAAAAATTCATCTTTCACCATGTAAATATAAGATAGGTTTATATATGAATTTTGAAAAGTTGTGAAATCTGAAATTCCAAGCCAAACAATCTAATTTCTTAAGTAGATTTCAATTCCTTCGAAATGAAGGATCCAAACGGGCAATCGGGTGTACGTGGTTGCCAAGCTTGAATTTTTCCCTTCTCTAAGAAAATATCAATAAAATATATTGTACGCTCTATTCAGCGCATGCTCGAAGGTTGTGACTTGTGAAATTGTGTTTTTCTTTTTTTGTGATAGGTTGTGTGGGATGGTTGGAGTGAAAGGAAGCAAAGCAGTTCCCTCCAATCCAATGGGCTGTTCGCGAGCCTCGCAATGCAGAAATCAGTTGCTGCAGAATCGACAGGCACCGTAAAGGAAAAGGCGCTGCACTGCAATATTTATGCACTTGCACTCGGAACGTTTTGTCGTCGAAATACCTTGACGCCTTTAGCCTTTAGGACTGATGATACTACTATTGCTAGTACATATACATCGCAGGGGATTCGCAATTATGGTATCCTTCGCTGACGTACGTTGCACACTTGCATCTACGGCCTTGTTTAGATGTTTAATTTTGGGTCTAAAATTTAATTATACAAAATTCCTATTTTCTGTCACATTAAAATGCCGACACATGTATGAAGTACTAAATATAGATAAAATAAAAAACTAATTGTATAGTTTTGTTATACTTTACGAGACGAACATTTTAAGCCTAATTAATTAATGTTTGGACAATTATTATCAAATAAAAATATGCAAAATTTAGATACCAATTTTGGTATCTAAACAAGGCCTACTTTCAATTGTACTTTCAATTGAGGCTTGCTCTGTCCCAGTGATTGTTTCAGTAATGAACATGCAAGTGCTGTGGAAATAAATCCATGGCCAAGGAGTCAAGGACAGAACATACAAACTCATCACCGCTGTACCGTTTCCTTGAACGTATATATGTCTGCAGCTAGACAGCCGCGGCCAACTGCAGTGGCAGAGGTAGAAGCAATGATAGACCTCTTTATATTTGGAGATGACGGTGGGACGAATCTTGTTCGGCTGATGTGTCGTCATGTGTGCCATATACAACAAGCCAACAATCCTACGTACACAACATTCGTTGACTCCATGCTAGAAAAAATCAGTTTGCAGCCACCGTGAGCGGGAATCGGCGGAGGCCTGTGTGTGGTGGAAGAAGCGGCAAAGGAAGAGGGATCTAATGTGTTCCGCTCGAATCTAACCAAAAATGAACAATTTTAGGTGAAATCACATTATCAGGTCCTTATCCACAAAGAGGTGCCAACTAATAAACGCTTAAGGAAGTTAATTAATTGCCCCCTTGAAGATCAATTTTTTATGGGACCTATGTAGGGGAGTATTGTTGCACTAAAGATAACCTAGCTAAGCAGAATTGGCAAGAGAATTTGCTGGCACTTGTTTTTTTTTATTATGGTTTTGCTCGGTGAAAATTTGGTCAATAGTTCAAGTGGCTCAAGACCTTCCACAATCAAGAAGTATGTCACACCACTTGTTGATCTCACTTTGATTATGCAGGAACGATCATACTTTTGAGGTTTGAACACTTTGGTAACAATGAAAAGATCTTGTGCTAACCATATTTTAGAATGTGGGTGGTTGACACTTATGGTAAGTACACATGTGATTGTTGTTTTTTGGGGAGTTAATTCACCTAGAACACCTACTAGCTTTTCTAATACGTTTGATTCTTGGCTACATGGATTATGTCCAAAGCTCAAGAACCAAATTATGCTAGGAGCAGCCGCACTTTGTTGGGATATTTGGTTGAATAGAATTGATGTGATATTTAACAAGGCCAAATCTAATACATATATGCAGATAATTTTCAAGGCAAACTATTAGATCCGACAGTGGTCCATGCTACATAGGAAGGAGGAGCGACCTTTATTTGTTCATGCAAGGGTCCAGAAGATGCGAGACATTGCTCTTAACATATCTATGGTGAACCGATGTTGCTTAGGGCGGGTGACCATCTTATGATTGAAGATAAGCACCGAAAGCTTTCCTGGTGAATGGAAGTGAGGCGTTCGGAACCTATTCTAGTAGAGAGATTTAGCTAGCTCGAACTAACGAATTTCTTTCCCAAAGTCTTATGCTTTCTTTCAACTCGCCAGTAGCACTCCTATAGCGGCGCATTTCCAGAATGATAATACGCGAGGAAATCTTTTAGCATTTATTTGCTCGGTTGGCCTTAGTTACCCCCCGCCCCTGCTGCTTTAAGGGGAAAAACACTATCTAAAAACCTTTCTTTGCCACGGGCAAGGAAGCATAATCTAATGAACTGAGAATCTTTTCTTTCTATAGGAAAACCCTGAGGATCCTTGCCTAGATCCAGAAAAAGTTGGATGTAAGGAAGCTGAAGCGGAAATGCAAGAAGCATGCTGCACTTCCTCCTGCCAATATAAACATGATCGAGCCAACATTGTCGAGTTGGTAGTCTCTAACTCCCTCCTTATTACGCCAGCCGGAGAAAAGGGAGAAACCGATGGTAGAGACATGACTGGAATCCAGGAGACTGACGAGATTGAGCCCCCACCTCAAGTTCATATGCTCTGGTGGGATTATTTCAACGAGAAATTCCCATACTTCTGTTTTCCGCAATTTTTTCCATTCCTCTGTGTAAATACCCTAATATGGGTTCGCAATCAATAACATCTTCACCATCGAGAGTAACAATTAGTCGAAGAACACCATGCATTGATGGGTGTTGAGGACCCATATTGACTACCATGAGATCTTTTCTTTTAAGCGATAGACTCATATCCTTGTTCTTATTCTTTATTCCATGAAAATGGATTATTCCATGAATTCCTCAAAATGAGGCTCATCAAAATGCAAAATCTAAGACTACTATAAGACTACTAATAAAATAAGAAAAAAAGTTGAACGATTAAATTACTTCTCCCGAATATCCAACTGACTTATTAATTTCTTATAACGTACTCTATTTTTCTTTGCCAAATAAGCCAGCAAACGTTGACGTTTTCCCAAAAGTCTTCGTAGACCTCTTTTCGATGAAAAATCTTTTTTGTGTAATTCTAAATGTGAAGCAAGTCTCCGTATCTTATTGGTGAAACTGAATACTTAAAATTCAACAGAACCCCTATTTTCTTGTTTTTCTTCTTTAACCATAAATCAACAAATTTTTCTACCTCCTTCCTTTTTCATGTATTTTTCTAATCAGGAAAAATAAAAAATTATGTCAGTTATTTTTAAGTTATTCTAATCTCGTACACACAAAAATTTGCAATTATTCATCTACTACTGGAATCTGGAATTTGGGTTTATTTTATCGATGCAAATTAGATTTGGATAGAATATTCATCCCCTATTACTATGATAGACAAATGCCTCGTTCCTCTTTCACGCGCAACATGCCGTAGTTGCTTGTCGTGAGACACTATGGCACGTTACGAACGAAAAGCACTCGACATACTAAACGGATAAGGAAGAGAGTAGCGTTAAAGTAAAGGTGGGAGAGGAATGAGAGTCACTAGGGCTCGGGAAGACCTTTCAATTGCTGGAAAATCCTATTTATAGATGACTCGGGAATCAACCGATTTGTTTTTACTATGTATCATTAAGAATTCGAATACTAGGGCAAGTTACGTCAAGTAGGGAAGATACCCAAGGCCCATATGAGGCGCTTGAAGAAGTGATCCATTAAGGCTTGGGACTAAGCAAAGCAGAATAGGAAATAGTAGTTGGATAGCTTTTCCTTGGGGTGTTTCCCGCAAAATACGCTTTAATGCTTGCCAGTGCAAATCTCATGGGTGTTGCATGAACTGGCATGCTAGGTTTACTGCATATGAGATATCAGGTCTTGTAAAAGTTAAGTACCGTAGAGCACCAACAATTTGGCGACAGGGAGTCGGATCAGCGAGAAGCGAACCAAGATTGGAAGAGAGTTGTGAGTTGGGTGCTACCAATGTTGAAACCGGCTTGCAATCAGCCAGGAGTGCTCAGTTTGATAAGTAGATATTTTTCAAGGAAGATAGCCTGAGCAAGTCTTTTCGCGGAGCTATTGTGCCGAACGCTGGCTTTCAACTTCCCGTAAGTAAGGAGAAAGATTCTAACGTTGATCGAGGGAGCAATTGAAGAAAGGTCTTATCACACGATCCATGTTTGGTGGGAGTCATCTATTGACATTGCTATTGCGAAAGTCAACCTATTCCTTTTAGAGACGATTTCGACGAAAGTTCGAATTTAGCAGGGGTCGAAATGGAATAAAAATGAATTGATAAAACAGTCCTAGAAAAAAATTCTGCCACTTAAACTTTATTATATTTTAAAAAGATTGGATAGCAAAGATTTCTCGTTTTATCTCCTTTCTATG
>JALGXP010000901.1:0-20453 GCA_023333625.1 Bothriochloa decipiens
CATCTTTCTGAGACGTGCTAAATTTATATATATGTCTGCAAAATCTTGTCCAATTTACATATTTCTATCCGGTTAAACATTAAGTATTAAAATACAGGAGTAGTTTAAAAGATATGACATTGACATAGTAACATATATCAGGTACTCATTGTGTGAGAGTATTTGAATCTAGAATCAGCATCTCAAGAAGCAGCATCATTGGCCATTAACATCCAAGGTTGGGAACAATATGATTTCCTCTTTGCTTGTTATATCTTCATTCTATTGCTTTCTCAGTATATGTGTATCAATATCATATTTTCTACTTTTAGGAAGCCATGGAGTCAGGTTCACCAGATCAAGTTTGTAAGATTCCTCTACTGCAAGAAGGCAGCTTACGAGAGGTTAATATAACTCCCTTTATCTATGACCTATGGGATGAAACCCTTTTGCTTAGTCTCCAGGCAGACATGATCTCCCAAGCTAGGTGGAGACCGCTGCCTATAACACCCACCCAAATTTTACATTGAAAAATAAACAAGTAAATAAATAAACCACCTAAGAAATGGCTAAAGGATGATAGGTAAACATGGCATATGTGCAAATGCAAGTTGAAGACGTTCGTTTACTTGTGCACATGAATGAATATATTGCATTTACCTGCTAATTAATGTCATCATACATAAGCACATCCACATTTTCAACATGGTATGCAATTTGGATTCTTGATACTATCAGCTATTATGGTATTTGTCTGCAAGACCGTAACATACATGCTTTCTGTGTTCTAACAACCTAATAATCTTCTTTGCTTAGTTTTCTGAAGCATGACCTCTTTTTACATAAATATTAAATACTTAATGAAAATTATCTCTCTTCATCCACATTTAAGTCAAATGCATACCTCATTTCCCACTTAATCTAGTTCTGTTTTTATTGCATTAAGAAATGTGAAAAAGGAAATGTACCGTTCTTATTTGGTGTTTTGGATTCTTGTTCAAGTTCAAACTATGGCGAAGAGAGTTTCAATAGGATTGTTACTAACTCGCTAGATATAGTTAAATTCTTCTGACTAGTTAGTTTAAGCATGTGTGTTGTGGATGAAAAATAAGATAAATCAAAGCTCTAGTAGCTTGTCTTTGTTTCTGGTTAAAAAGAATTGAAGGCGGGGGAGCTAACTGCTACAGTTCATATGGTCCATGAATATTTGCATACTTACTTTTCTAATTCTGTATGCATACTTACTTTTCTAATTCTGTAAACTTGTATTGGTCTTCTTGATGTAGTGATACATACGTACCTCTCCTACAAGAAAATAAAATAGTTGATACATTATATTTAACACTCTCTCAGTTTGTGTTACTTTATTCTTGGATATTATAAGGTACAATCATTTTCTAACATAAATGTACATCCTTTCTCAAACATTTGTGGAAAAAGAACTAACCAGTATATGGGTGAGACTGTCATCTTGGGTGATGACTTCCCCATTTTGTTCTTGAATATTCCATGTTCAGTTTAAAAATCAAACCTTCATTTGGCATATACCTTTTGTCTTTCCCAGCTGATTTTTATTTCTATCTATGGAATACAGAGTACCATAGAATATACAGGTGATGGATCTATTTGTATCTTTGGACATCCGGCTTCCAAAAATCATACAGGAAACTGGAAGGCTTCCTCATTAAGCTTAGGCAAGTATAGAAAAAAAAAAGGCTATAGTAGCCTTTGTTTTTGTAAACCAAAGTAGGGGTGTGAAATGGTCAAATTGTGTTGAATTGTTATGTTAGTAATGTTTAGAGTTTTGTATTCAAATAGGCATCTAATACATAGTGAAACTTTTTTGCAGTTTGTTTGTTCTGCTCGTATCTGGCATTTTCTTCACTTACAAAAAACCTAGTGAGTTATCTCACAAAAGTCTTACATGAAACAAACGTTGCTGCTGCAAGAAATGTTTCAACTTGGCATGGTACTTGTTATCTCGCACCTCTGGTTGGAGCCTTCATAGCTGATTCATATCTGGGCAAGTACTGGACTTCCCTAATCTTCTGCGCAATCTTCATTACTGTAAGTGTTATACGAGCCAAACTATATTGCTAGTGGTAAGATTACTATAACTATGTAATTTTCAAGAATAGAACTCTTCTCTATTGAAACAATTACTATAAGAGGAGATCCTAACCATATGTGAATATTGTGAATGAGTTACTTTTGCAACACTACAACTATTTGTAAAATATATTGGTAGTTACCATAATTCGATCGACAATATAGAGACCGTAGATATGCTAGAGTTGTATTTTGACTTTTCTTTCTCTTCCATATTAGATGAGCATTGAACATTTGAGCTAAAATTTTTACCTTGTTTCTTTTATTTCTTGTTCCTCCCCCTTATTTTGTTGATTCAGGGAATGGTGATGTTGATTGTGTCGGCAGCAGTTCCGTTAATCTCGACTCATTCCCTTGTTTGGCTTACTTGGACAGATACAATATCATTTCAGTACATCATAGTTTTTGTCGGATTGTACATGGTTGCTTTAGGATATGGTGCACAAAACCCTTGCATTACATCATTTGGTGCTGATCAATTTGATCATACTGATGAAGAGGAGAGAAACAAAAAGAGTTCCTTCTTTAATTGGCGCTATTTCGTAATCAATGCTGCTTCATTGATCTCGGGAACTATTATTGTGTGGGTACAAGATCATGAGGGATGGCTCTGGGGATTTGGCATTGCTGCGCTATTTGTGGCTTTAGGTGCAGTTATATTTCTTTCGGGATCTACTGTATATAGATTTCAGAAGATTGGAGGAAGCCCTATGGCAAGATTATGTCAGGTTATTGTGGCAGCTACATGCAACTTCAACAAAGACTTGCCATGCGATTCTTCACTTCTTTATGAGGTTCCAGAGCAACATTCCTCAACTGAACGAAGCAGGAAACTGGCGCACACAACCGGACTTGAGTAGAATTCTACCCTTACATTTTTATTCCGTACAGTATTTATATTAATTAACTAGTTCGTCAACTTATACTCCTGCACAAACTAATAACTATTTTAAGGTATAAGTGTTAGAAATTCATGGATAAATATGAGGCCAACTAAATTGCTTATCTTTGCTCTCTTATCTCATTTTATTCACATTATAACACGGTATGACAATACAAATATAAATAATTTCTTATATTTATCCAGTTTTGATATAATCTTACAAACTATCATATATGTTTGTGCTTCTGTGGTTAAATTTCATCCATAGAAAACCAGCCCTCAAGAAGCTACCCAATGAACTTATGCCATATTTCTCAAAGCAGTACTCTTTTTTTTCTCTCGCAGGTTCTTTGACAAAGCTGCGATTGTAATACAATCTGACTGTGAATCTGTTGGCATGCTTAATACATGGAGAATCTGTACCGTGACTCAAGTGGAAGAGCTCAAGATTCTTATTAGAATGCTACCTATCTGGGCCACTAATATACTGTTTTCGACAGTCCTGGAACAGATGTTCTCGACATTTGTAGAACAAGGCATGGTAATGGACAAACATATCGGCTCATTTGAGATACCAGCAGCGTCCTTCCAATGTGTAGATGTTATCGCTGTCCTTATTCTTGTTCCAGTCTATGATAGAATCCTAGTTCCGATATTCAGAAGATTCACTGGCATGCCGTATGGCATCACGCCACTGCAGCGGATGGGAGTCGGTTTATTTTTATCCATGCTCTCGATGGTTTCAGCAGCATTGGTGGAGAGCAATCGCTTACAGATTTCTCATTCCAGTGAGGTAGCTGTTCCGATGAGCATCCTGTAGCAAGGGCCCCAGTACTTTCTGATAGGTGCTGGCGAGGTGTTCTCCATTATTGGGTTGCAAGAATTCTTTTACGAGGAATCGCCAGACGCCATGAGAAGCATTTGTCTGGCATTCTCGTTTGCTAACGACTCGGCTGGATATTACCTGAGCTCGTTCATTGTTTCTCTTGTGCCCGTGTTCACCGCCAGAGGAGGCAGTCCAGGATGGATCCCTGATAACCTGAACGAAGGGCACTTGGATCGGTTTTACTGGATGATGGCTGGGCTCAGTCTCTTCAATCTTCTAGCCTTTATCTTCTGTGCAATGAGGTACAAGAGTAAAAAGCTTTCCTGAGACCTGTTAACGTGGCCACTATAATGCCGAACAGCAATCACTAAAGTGTTCGGTTTACTCGCGTGTCTCATGCAGTGGTAACGTCGATGTATGTGGCATTGCACAAATATCGGTGTCAAGCTTTAGAACTCAGAGCGTTTCAGTGAAGCATGTGATTCCTGTATATGGTTTCGTTGCACGCGTGAGAAATGCACTCACAGACCATCATTTTATCTTCCAATTCTGCAACCTGAAAACTTTTAACTGATGCCTGATGAGCTTGAGCTAGCAAAGGGGCTCTCCTCCAGTCTCGACGGCTCACGGGCTACGGCCTGCGGGGCTAGCTTGGGCCAAATGCCAGGCCTTCAATCCCCTGGGCTCCGATGCAACAAAGGGCTCGCCATTCTCGATCGCTTTGGCTTTGGCCTAATAGTGCACCAGTCTGTCTGCTCCATGCCTCGATGAGACCCGGGCGTTCTCGTGTGACAGCCGTGGCCGGCAATGCGCAAATGGATTCCCGTTCCCAGACGCGTGCCGTCGACCCGTGTCGTGCAAAACGGAACAAGGGAGGGCCAGAAGGGTGACGACAGGCGTCACAACCGCACGCTTCCCCGCAGGCCGCAGCGCGCCGAGACGGAACAGAACCAGCCGTACAAGGGAACCGGCCGCACCGCAACCGCCGTGCCGCTGAAGGGAATCATCCACTAGCCCGAGCCGTCCGGTCCGGGCACGGAAACAGGCAGGAGCAGGAACGCACAGTACGAAGCACGCACGGTCTCCCACCAGCGGTTTGAACTTTGAATCGATCCCCGCCGGCCTCCCTCTGCTGTTTTGTGTTGTTTTTGATTTTGATTTTGATGAGCAGATCTGCAGATCAGTTGTACGACAAGTTGGCCGGCCCCGTCACTAATGGCTCCCCGCGTTCCTAATCAGCGTGGTCCACTTCTACTTTTGGATAAGCATGTTTCTTTTTTTTTTTTGAATATGTACAGTAGGCGCCACCATTATGATCACGCAAGTTTTGTTTTCCCCGTCTATTTTACCACTATAATCCAAGCCAGTAGAAAACGTCATAAAAGAAATTTGGGAAAAAAAAAACTTTTTATGAATCCACATGTATTATCAGCAGTACATAGTCAATATGTGTGATTTGATATAAAGTAGATACTACAAATAGAAATCATATTTTTAAATATATGTTCTTTTACATTTTTTCACGTAATCACGTATCTTTTTCTCTCGTAATAAATCAGCGCGTGACTTTTTTAACCAAACGAAGAGGGCCATTCTTATCAATTCATCACATGTGCTTGGTCTGATCGCTTGCGAGTTTTGATCCACGACCAACTTGAGGATCGCGGCGCGACACGGATGCGTGCGGGTCACCTTGAGGGCACAGCTGTATACCCTACAGTTGCATAATGCATGGTCATGGTACTCCTGTTACTCGCGTCCGTACGCATGCCCCGCCCGCCCACAGTTCGGATCGTCGTGGGCTTTATGGCGCCACCGTCTACTATAATAGCGCTACGCCGCTACAGCATACCCGTGTGTCCGTGGCGGATGAGCCCCATCCATGTACATGTACATGTACAGCATGTGCCAGAGTACGCAACGAAAACTCGGGGTTGGAGTCGCCGATCGATCGAGCAGCAGTCAGCATGTGGCAGTTCAGTTCCCTTTCCAGCTCTGTCTCTGATCGCGCCGGTTGACTCATCATCAGCATGCATGCATGCCAGTACTGAGTAGGTGACGCTTGATGCCCAAAATCACGCCGTGCGCCTAGTATTAGTGAACGTGTAGTACCAGGTACCCAGCCTGGCACCAACCTAGATGAACACGAACGGATATCTATAGCTGCGCTGTGCAAGCAGCGGCCGCACGCGCTAGCTGGGGTCGGTCGCGGAACGGATCTCCGGTCAGAGATTACGGCGGTAGTTTGCGGACGCGTCAGAAACAAGATCGATGAGGCGGCGCGGCGCTAGATGAGAACCGTAATCTTAAACCCACATGGAGGTCAGGTGTGCCCCCCGCGATCCGAATCCGGAGAGCGCGAGGGACAAACAGGCGATGGGCGCAGGCACATGCCGGCCGGCACATGCGCGCGCGCAGAGCTAGCGCCGCACGGCAGCCGGACGGACCGACCCGAGCCATCCTACTACTCCTCCGTCACTTGCTCTTGCTTGCCTTGACCACGATCACGAGGCTGGCTCTCCCTGCCCTACCACGCTCCGCGCGTACGTGGACGCCGTGGCATGGGGCACGGCTGCTGCGTTCGCACGCGCGCGCGCGCGCCCCACGGCCCCGGCCCCCGGGAGGGCACAACAGAACAGAGCAGGAGGAGCCCCAGCAGCGGCCGCCTCGTTGAGCACAAGCCGGCGTGCCTGCCAATGGCAGTGGCAGACGGGCCAGCAAACCCGTGGGTGACCGTGCGGTGCGGTGCGTGGGGACGCGCGACACGCGGGGTCCCGGGATGTGATCGCCGGGCCCGGCGCCGTGGCGTCTAGCGCCCCGACTTGTCCCGCTGTTCACTCACAGCGCGCCTGCTTGTCCTGAGCCCCCTCCCTTGAGCGCGGGCACACGCATATGGCCGGGCGGGTCGGTAGGGCACGCACGCTGGCATTGCCCCGGCAGCAGAGCACTAGTCTAGCCCACTGTGGTGGTAGTTCCAGTGAGATGCTATTGCTACGACGACGATTAGCCCCGGACCGCGGCCACCGCGGCACTAATGACTCCGATTCGGTCGCGCCTCGCGCGGGGTTTGTTTGACCGCGGGAACTTTGCGTCGAGGCCCCTGTGGTTTTTTTAAACAGTTTGGTGGTGAAGAGTTGTTTGATGTTTTCGCGGATTCGTGCGCGCCTCGGTGTTCGAGCCCTGTGTCTGCTTTAACTTTGTCGTGTCGCGCCATCTGTCCGGCCCTGTTCATTGGGTAACGATGGCCGGCTGTGTGCATGTGCAGGGATTCAGAGGGAAGCCTTTTACAGGCTTTAACTTTTATGAGTCTACTACAGTGCGAGAGCGAGGGTTCCGCCCGTTTGCGCTTTGACAGAAAAAAAAAAAAAAGGGCTTTGGACCGTGCCCGCGCTTTTCGAAAGCAACCTTTGCGCAAATTTTGGCTGCTGATTACGAGTAGTACGAGCGATCATCGCCAGTCTGGTCACGCTCAAACCAGTACTTGAGGCTTAAGGTGGCTGGCAGGTACACGCTCACAGAAAACCATCATCAGTGACTAAGTACGTTAGTAGTCCTCCTATTCGATGTTATTTTAGCAAGGAAACACAGAGAATATTTTCTTGGGGTACCGTTTGAAATTTTAAAGGCCTGGCGAGAAGGTAAAGAGGAGGTCAAAAACTGTACCAGACACAACGCCATGCATGTGTGCAGGGGCAGGGAAGAACAGGCCGGGGGGCCTGCGAGAGACCGGTACGTGCAGGGGGCGCAGCGGACCTATGGCACGTACGGTGCGGTTGATGGGCATGATAAAAGCTGGGGGCACACTGCGCAGGCCACATGGGCGTGACTAGGCCTGCCAGGGTGGGGATGAACTTGCCCGACCTTGCCTTTTCACCGATTCACCCGCCTCGCCCCGGAAGCACCCGATCGAGTAGGAGTACGGGTACTCGACTCGCGTCGGACCGGACCATGCTTCGTTTCGTCTAGTACCACGTACCCCCGTCCAGGCGCTTGTGCTAAACATACGGACATGGGAGATACTGGTCAACTCCAATGCGCGTCTGTACTACCTACGTACTGTATAATGGGTGTAGTAAAAAGGATATACTGCATCGGGTGACAAATACTCGACACATTCGAGTTACCACGGTCTACCATAACGCCCCGTTCGCTTCAAGTTAAACTCTTCTTAATTAGAATGATACATAATTTTATTTTATTTTTTGCATATTCGTGAAAATGGTCTATCAGAGAATCCTCGCACCACAAAAATCATCAGCCAAACAAAAACCATCAGCGGTTTCGTACCTTGAACACTTTTTGGCACATGTAATTTGCATACACGCCACCAAACAAAATATTGATGGTCATTTCTTACACGATTAGTTTTTTATTCCTTATTATTCCTAGCAAGTATTAATATTTACTCGTTCTAATAAATGTATTATCAATTTATTTTATAGAGGATGTGAGCAAGAGTTAACGCTAGAGGAACACAAACAACGTGGCAGCAATTTATGATTTCACGATGCTAATTTAGTCTAATGTCAGATATTATATGTATGTCCAGGCAAAACATGCTGACAGAAGCATCGAACAATCCAGGCTTGGCTTCTTGGTAGCAAAACCACAATGCAATTTCATTTGCCTCGAGGTTTCAATATTTTGGCTTGGCTTGGCTTCTTGGGAGCAAAAGTCGTCAGCCCGTCCGGCGTATTGACCAAGCAACATGTTGGTTTGGCATCATCAGAACACACATACAAACATCGCTTAGCTAAATCAGGCAAACGGAGGCACTACCGGATTGGTTCGAAAAAGCATTAATTCCGCGACAGGCGCTGATGTGAACGATCATGTGCTGATGTTGCTGCATCAGGCTTTGCATATAATCAGGTACTGTAAACAAAGATACTTATGGACAAACAGGGCTGTCCTTGATACAGTGTTCTAGGGTCATGGATCAACGACTAAGCTGAACAAAACAAAACAGACCTGAGTTCTGTTGGTAGGAATGTAGTAGGATCACAAATCATAAAAAGTTCCTAATGACAATAAGAATTAGGAACCGTAACTAAATACACTCATGGATCGGCACCACCAATCATTGGTCAAGACCTTTGGCAGCAATCTCAAAGAAACAGCAACACCTGATACCAATCCCTTTCAAAGTTTCGAAAGATGAGAGATAAATGGAAGGGCAAAGCACTTGCACAAACTTTCTTTCTCACTTTACTTTCATTCTTTCTGTAGAGGTGTCAACTACACTAGATCCACTCAACCAGATGGAAACAAAGGCAGAACAACATAATCATCATATAGTTGTATTTTGCAGCGACAGGCCTCTGCTTATCAGCGGACATACTAGGAGACACATACCAAGACAGCGACTGATGGTGTCAAAGGCACACTACAATACAAGATCTCAAGCGCGCGCGCACACACGAACACACCTCTATCCATAGGAATGGCTTGGGATCTTGCACTAGTAGCAGTTAAAATAGCCTACAGACAACTGCCATGGCCATGTGCTCCTCTCCAGTCACTGGGCCGCTCTAGTATACAAATATCTGCATCTCGCAGCAAGCTGTAGCTGTACTGGTATTACATGTGACCCGTGGCTGTGGCTGGTACCAGAATTGTGGATTAACCTCACATTTAGTAAACCTAGTGGAGGTGGCTGTAGTTGTAGAGTACATCAAGGACCTTGTCACAGTAACATCTTTGTGCTGACGTTACCTACTACTGGTAAATACTAAGTACAGATACTATTTATATATATCTAATAACTAGAGGGATTATTTGTATATATAATATATATACTTATATCTGGCAACAGTGCATATGCCGCCGTTTTCTTAATCAAGGCTAATGGCATCTTCTTCTCTTGTGGTTTAGTAGAACTATCCACTAAAAAGGTAGGGGCTAAAAGAACAAAAGAAAGGGAGCTAACACTATGCTGACACTTGAATCCTTTCTTCCTATATATTCCACCATCGCTTTTCTTGGCTTCTAGTATTCCTGTCACAACCACAAGCAGCAAAAGGAGAGAGAAAAAAATAAGAGAGGGCAGAATAATTAGTAAAGCCAAAAGGTTGTTATTTGAGAAGCCCAGTCGGAATAAAGAGGGCCGCTAGTGCTTACTATGATTAGGCTGGGGTCTCACTGGCTTCCAATGGTGAACTTTACATCCCCATGGCTCCGTGATCGGAGGACAGCCTGCTCATTGCATTCAGAGAATCATTTCATTCGTGGATGACAGAATGTTCATGGACATAATCGGCGCCACGAAAGTAGAGGCGAACGCACCTGTGCATGGGGAAGAAGTAGGAGCTGGGAGAAGGAATTTCCAATGCGGGGGGACGGAGATGGTTACTACTACCACCGTCGATCTTGCTGCCAACACCGACATCCACACCCACACGGGATGCGGTGTTCTCCGTCTCCGTGGCGGTGAAACTGTCATGCACAAGCGCAGCAGACTTGGTAGGGGATGCAAATGGGCTGTCCGGCAAATTGTGCTCTCCACTGTGTCACGGAACAAGCAAAGATCACGCTTTGACACACTGAAATGTTGTCGAACTTTTTTATCGGATCATGATTCATGAAAGGTAAGTGTGGGGATCATAACTAACTATCAAAAAACAAGCATGCAGAATGATGATGATGGGTTGTTCAGTGTAGTTTAATCCACCTTTGGTCGCTATCAGCGGCGTCTAGGCTCGCCTCGCAAGCAGATTCCTCCTTATCACCAGCGTTGACCTTCCCCTCCTGAGCAAATCCACTGCTCAGCTTGAGCTGCTCCCCTGTCAACGGCCAAGCAGGAATCACAATGATCAGTAACATTTGGAAACGATTTGGTTTACTGAAGCGACCAACGTGGTGCTCCACGGCGATGCCTACCGGACTCTGGTGGCGACTCGACTGCGGTGGTGCTCACAGGTTGGCTGGACGCGAAGGCATTGGCGATTGACGTGGGCATTGGCGATGATGCTGCTGCTGTCGCAGCTGCGCGAGCCTTAAGGTCGAGCAGCTGAAGACCCATGAGGCGGCTCCTCTGGAGCTCAATGGCCTGCTGCAGTTCAGCGGCCTGCTGTTGTTCCTCCAGTTTTCGGCGAAACAGCAGCTCGTTGGCGCTGTTCGAGTGCCGCAGCATCCTCGCGCCTGCCGATCACCACAATCAAAAATCACACACGTATCATCAACGACTGGCCCAAGTCCGACAACAGAACCAACCAAAGATGAAGAGAACATCGCATGGGGGGTCTTTTTACCGAGCTGGTGCAGATCAAAGGGATCCCGGGCATCCATCCCGCCAGTGGGCGTCGTGCAGCTGGAGAAGTCCCCTTGCTGCTGCTTCCTGCGAAGCGAGAACAGCAAATCAGTCAACCCGAGCAATGCAACCGCATGCACGCACGGCCGCCATTGCCATTGCTAGAAGCAAATGATGAATTCGCAATGCCTGCCTGTACTTGTCGGGGACCTTGCCCTTCTCCTTGTAGGGCTTGACGAGCACGCGCGCGTCGCAGATGAAGTGCGGGTTGCCCTTGGCCAGGATGAGCTTCACCGTCTCCGGGTACACGAAGGTGACGAACCCGAACATGCGCTTCTGCTGGTAGGGAATGCGCACGTCGTGAACTGGCCCGTAGATGCTGCACCGCATTCCATTGCATTGCCAAGAATGAAGCGCGAGGGTCAACCGACCAAGGCATTGCCAAGAATGAAGCAATGATTCACATTAGCATGTGAGACTTGAGTGCATGGAAATGCATACTGTACCTGAAATAGTTGGAGACGTCCTCCTCACGGAACGTGCTGTCGGCCGGGAAGGTGAGATAAATCTGGCGCGAGCCGGGGTTCATCATGTTGGCGAAGTCGGCGCGGTCCAGGCGCGGCCGGCCCATGAACTTGTGCGCCTCGTCGCCGCCGCCGCCGCCCAGCATCAGAGACGCGGCCGCCGCGGCTCTGCACGCGCACAGACAGGCGAAAAAGGCTGGAGCCTTAATTTGGTGCGAATGATTCAGAACTTGCATCGTAAAAGGCGTCTGCTAAGCTCTACCTGTCGTGTTGCTGCTGCTGCAGCAGGAAGGAGAGGCACTTGCTAGCGGCGGAGGGCGAGCCTGGGAGGGAGCCGGTGGGGGAGTAGAGGAAGGCGCCGGGGCCGAGGCGCTGGCTCTTGGAGCGCATGAGAAAGTCCTGGCACTGCTGCTGCTGCTGCTGATCGGCGGCTGCCTCCATCTTGGCGGCGGCGTCGTCGGGGAGACCGCCGTGGACGAACCTGCAGCTGCCGCCGTTCTTGCAGAACCCGCGCGCGTAGTAGAGGCAGGGCTTCCACCCGAAACCATCGCCGCCGCCGCCAAGGCAGAGCTCGTTGACTGACGAGCTCCGGCGGTGCGCTGGGCCGCCGTTGGGCCACCCGAGGCCGAACGGGAACATCCCACCGGCATCGCCCGGGCCGGGGCTCCGGCACTCCCCGCCGTCGAACCCCTGGGGCTGGTGGGCAGGGTTCGCGCCGCCCTCGTTGAGGAACGCAAGCTGCTCCTGCAGCTGCAAGTCGTCCAGGAGCGCGTCCCCTGACTGATGATGAGGAAAGAAGGGCGCCGCGCCCGCGCCGCCGTTCACGGGGCTGGGCAGCTCGTCCCCAGCCCCCGCCGCGTCCTCCGCGGTGCCATTACTCGTGCTGTTGCTCCTGGAGAACACCGGTGCGTGGCCCCAAGACGACGGCGAGGACACCGAAAGCGGCGACGGCGCGCCGCTGGCGCCGCGCCCGGAGTTCTGACGCTGGAGCTGCTGCAGGAACGGCGCGTGGCCGGCGGAGGTCGGTGATGCCGGGAGGAGCAGGCCGAGGTCCTTGCGCGCCTTGGCCATGACGGCGTGGAGCAGGGACTCCGGGCCGAAGGCGAGGCGGATCATCTCCTTCTCGCCGTGGTCCTGGATGAGGAGGAGGCCCATGATCTTGGCGGCGTGGTCCGGGTCTAACGCTTGGATCCGGGAGAACACCACCTTGGTGGCCTCGTAGGCGTCCATGGCCGTCCCGCGCCAAGAGAGACGAAACCCTGGCTGGCTCCCTCGCACCGCAGCAGCTCACGGGCTTCTCGCTTCTTCCTCACACCACCACCCCTTTCTTTACCTGAGAAGTGCAGCTCGGTCTTACCGCCTTCACGGCCTTTTGTACACACGCTGCTGCAGCGCGATCAGATCGATGGATATGTCAGTGTAGGGTAGCGCTGGGTACAATGGCTAGTAGTGCTCTGGTCGCTCGCAAGCTTCCGCTTCCCCAAGCTCCAGCTGCGCCACTGCACCACTGAGCAGCTCCATTTCCCCAAGGTTTGGTGCTTAGCCGCGGCCAATCAAAGAGAAACCCACTCTATGACTGCCGCTGTGACACCTCTCTTTCTCTCTCCCTCTCCGGCTCTCCGGCGTTGGGACCTTGGGGGTTGGTTTCTTGGGCTTTGGGACAGCGCTTGGGGTAGCGAGCGATCGAGCGAGCGTGGAGGACCCGGGCTTGAAGACTTGCACACGAAGCAGTCAGTGTGCAGACTTTTGAGGGATCAAATGGCCGTGTGCAGGAGGACCCAGAAAAAAAACAATAGGTGTTCAATTCAAAGCTGCGTGACCTGTGCATGGATCTTGATCTCCCCAATTCGCCATTTTCAAAACCTGATTATGGGCATGGATTCCATCCTGAATGGAGCTTTGTCCGGATCTTCCGTTCTCCCTCCCGCAGTCCAGCGCCGTGCCGTTACATTACAGAAACCCCGCCTATTTGCGCTAGTTTTGACAGAAAACGGATGCTGCTTTCCTCCACATCCTTTTGAGACTCGATGTTTGCATCTACAGAAATCCAGTTCCTCTTTTGGCAGCGAAATGGACTAGGAACTTCGAAAAACCGGCAAATTGGCAGAAAGGCACGGCGAAACTTGCCCAGCCATGAGCCATGTCGATCAGGGAAATGACGGATCCAGTCGCATTTCTGAAGAGAAGATGCATCGACGGCGATGGGATAAACCAAAGCGGTAATCAAAATGCAGCACGGTACCACTTTCCTTATCATATTCAAATCATGGATGTTGCCTGGTAACCAATCGTAAGCCGACGGGGCATGTTGCGGTGCGGGCGGCATGACAGCAGCCAGATTTTTGTGCCCGGATACAGAAATGTTTCGCCTGAAGTTGTTTTCCTCAACCTGAAAGACCATGACTTCCGACCTGAGTATTGATTGTACGGACCACCGCTACGTGACTTGTGGTTTTGCCTTGGGAAATTTGCATGCACACCGCTCTTTCCAAACGATTGCGAACACACATCAGACTTCTAGTTAGGCCTTGTTTAGATCCTCTCAAAAGTTATTTTTTTCAAAATTTCCCGTCACGTCGAATAAGCATTAAATATTAATAAAATAAATAACTAATTACATAGATTAGTTTTAAATCAGTCTAAGATTAGACAATATTTATCAAATACAAACAAAATATTATAATACTTTTCAGGCTAAAAAGTTTACAATCTAAATGAGGCCTTAGTTGGCCGCATCCTCGGGGATAAATTGGTTATTTGCTTCAACTGTTTGACATCAAGTAACGCGGCTGGCAAGATTTTATTCATCGCAACATTTTGGTTTTTACATAAAATAATTAAAAGGACGGTTGACAGTAAAAAAGGATCAGAGGACAAAAGGTAGAGGATGGACCGCAAAATCATGTATATAGAAGTAAAAAGGATAAAATATAAATGAAGTTAGACAAATTTGTGACAACGATTTGTCCTGATAAGTGACGCAGGTTGAAGAAAACAGCTGGGCTAGTTTTTGTAAAGTGGCAAGCGAGCCATATACAAATACAAACCGCCCTAGACCAATTTTGCAAGTCATTTTTTTTTCTTTGCTCATGGGAAACCTGTAAATTACATGTGTAAAAAGTTTTTTCTATTGGGATAAGACCTCCTCTCCCTCTATTTATATGAGAAGAATATCGTGATCCATTAAAAGATCTATATATCACTTAAGAGGTCTCGTATATTTGCTTTCAGAGTTACCATCTAATAGCACTAGTTCAACATTGCTGTGGTGATTTGCTTATTACTCTTGGTGATTACCGCCATCTATATTGTTTGGAGCAGCGAGACATTACCGCCACTTGTATGACTTGGAGCGGGAGGATACCACACGTGCAGAGGCTTTCTAAGAGGTTTATTCCTCATCCTCGTAGGACAATGAAGAGTCTTGTTGGAGTGTTTTTTTGATTTATTGGCTCAAAGGCGAGTGGCCCATGTCGGGGACAAGTTTGAGGGCTTGCTAGGCTTGAGGAGGAGCTGCAGTCTAAGAACTCTCCCAACAGGGTTGTAGGTTACCCATGAGTAACCAAACCTCGAGGTGAAATCCTTGTTTCTCTTACCCTCGTTGGTTTGCCTACTACAAATGCCTTTGCTTGGTTTTGAATTAGTCCTTTGTGTAGCTGCTAGCGTAGCTTGACTAGTTAAGTAGCCTGATTTGAGTAGTTTCTCACCTTGTGTAGTTCTGCCTAGTTAGTAGCTTTTGAAGTCTTGAGTGTTATAATGCTTAGCCATTTCCTTATGACCTTGCTACTAGATTCGCGTAGGAAGGCTTGCCTAAGTTGCAAGGCTAGGCATGTAGAATTATTAGGGATCACTTTTGTTATTGGTATTGTGGCTAGTTTTATTTGCGTTTTGAAAGAAGACTATTCACCTCACTCCAGACATCAAATCGGTCCTAACACTATTGCACTTTTGTATTTTTTTTCAATGCATAGTTATTGCAAAAGGATCAACAACACCTTAGAGCATAGGCTCTAAAATATTCTTTCGTATATTTCAAACAGCATATCAGTAAAATTTGGAAGATGTAATTGGAACTTCCACCCTTGACAAAAAGTTTAAAGAAATCTTTGGATTTTTTCAAAAACCATAGAACCAATATGAAATCAATAGAATTTTAGTCCCAATTTTAGATCACTAAGTTTCCACGCTTTCTTAGAGTTTGAAGGTCTTGCCCTTCCTTTGGATGAGATCCGAAGCAAACCCTACAGGAAAGGACTTGAGAGCGAGTGGAACAAATAATCCACACAAGTAATCACAACAGTAAGAACCACACGAGACAAAAAAAAACTAACATGATATTTTGGCCAAACCTCTGCTTTTACATTATTTTATAATCAACTATTGTGTAAAAAACTCAGCCTGTTGAGACCCCGGAATTGAATTCATGTAAATAAACTAGTTATGGGAGAAAGAATCCATAAAATCCGTTAAATAAAGTCATACTTAAGCTGGAAAAAAAATTCATCTTTCACCATGTAAATATAAGATAGGTTTATATATGAATTTTGAAAAGTTGTGAAATCTGAAATTCCAAGCCAAACAATCTAATTTCTTAAGTAGATTTCAATTCCTTCGAAATGAAGGATCCAAACGGGCAATCGGGTGTACGTGGTTGCCAAGCTTGAATTTTTCCCTTCTCTAAGAAAATATCAATAAAATATATTGTACGCTCTATTCAGCGCATGCTCGAAGGTTGTGACTTGTGAAATTGTGTTTTTCTTTTTTTGTGATAGGTTGTGTGGGATGGTTGGAGTGAAAGGAAGCAAAGCAGTTCCCTCCAATCCAATGGGCTGTTCGCGAGCCTCGCAATGCAGAAATCAGTTGCTGCAGAATCGACAGGCACCGTAAAGGAAAAGGCGCTGCACTGCAATATTTATGCACTTGCACTCGGAACGTTTTGTCGTCGAAATACCTTGACGCCTTTAGCCTTTAGGACTGATGATACTACTATTGCTAGTACATATACATCGCAGGGGATTCGCAATTATGGTATCCTTCGCTGACGTACGTTGCACACTTGCATCTACGGCCTTGTTTAGATGTTTAATTTTGGGTCTAAAATTTAATTATACAAAATTCCTATTTTCTGTCACATTAAAATGCCGACACATGTATGAAGTACTAAATATAGATAAAATAAAAAACTAATTGTATAGTTTTGTTATACTTTACGAGACGAACATTTTAAGCCTAATTAATTAATGTTTGGACAATTATTATCAAATAAAAATATGCAAAATTTAGATACCAATTTTGGTATCTAAACAAGGCCTACTTTCAATTGTACTTTCAATTGAGGCTTGCTCTGTCCCAGTGATTGTTTCAGTAATGAACATGCAAGTGCTGTGGAAATAAATCCATGGCCAAGGAGTCAAGGACAGAACATACAAACTCATCACCGCTGTACCGTTTCCTTGAACGTATATATGTCTGCAGCTAGACAGCCGCGGCCAACTGCAGTGGCAGAGGTAGAAGCAATGATAGACCTCTTTATATTTGGAGATGACGGTGGGACGAATCTTGTTCGGCTGATGTGTCGTCATGTGTGCCATATACAACAAGCCAACAATCCTACGTACACAACATTCGTTGACTCCATGCTAGAAAAAATCAGTTTGCAGCCACCGTGAGCGGGAATCGGCGGAGGCCTGTGTGTGGTGGAAGAAGCGGCAAAGGAAGAGGGATCTAATGTGTTCCGCTCGAATCTAACCAAAAATGAACAATTTTAGGTGAAATCACATTATCAGGTCCTTATCCACAAAGAGGTGCCAACTAATAAACGCTTAAGGAAGTTAATTAATTGCCCCCTTGAAGATCAATTTTTTATGGGACCTATGTAGGGGAGTATTGTTGCACTAAAGATAACCTAGCTAAGCAGAATTGGCAAGAGAATTTGCTGGCACTTGTTTTTTTTTATTATGGTTTTGCTCGGTGAAAATTTGGTCAATAGTTCAAGTGGCTCAAGACCTTCCACAATCAAGAAGTATGTCACACCACTTGTTGATCTCACTTTGATTATGCAGGAACGATCATACTTTTGAGGTTTGAACACTTTGGTAACAATGAAAAGATCTTGTGCTAACCATATTTTAGAATGTGGGTGGTTGACACTTATGGTAAGTACACATGTGATTGTTGTTTTTTGGGGAGTTAATTCACCTAGAACACCTACTAGCTTTTCTAATACGTTTGATTCTTGGCTACATGGATTATGTCCAAAGCTCAAGAACCAAATTATGCTAGGAGCAGCCGCACTTTGTTGGGATATTTGGTTGAATAGAATTGATGTGATATTTAACAAGGCCAAATCTAATACATATATGCAGATAATTTTCAAGGCAAACTATTAGATCCGACAGTGGTCCATGCTACATAGGAAGGAGGAGCGACCTTTATTTGTTCATGCAAGGGTCCAGAAGATGCGAGACATTGCTCTTAACATATCTATGGTGAACCGATGTTGCTTAGGGCGGGTGACCATCTTATGATTGAAGATAAGCACCGAAAGCTTTCCTGGTGAATGGAAGTGAGGCGTTCGGAACCTATTCTAGTAGAGAGATTTAGCTAGCTCGAACTAACGAATTTCTTTCCCAAAGTCTTATGCTTTCTTTCAACTCGCCAGTAGCACTCCTATAGCGGCGCATTTCCAGAATGATAATACGCGAGGAAATCTTTTAGCATTTATTTGCTCGGTTGGCCTTAGTTACCCCCCGCCCCTGCTGCTTTAAGGGGAAAAACACTATCTAAAAACCTTTCTTTGCCACGGGCAAGGAAGCATAATCTAATGAACTGAGAATCTTTTCTTTCTATAGGAAAACCCTGAGGATCCTTGCCTAGATCCAGAAAAAGTTGGATGTAAGGAAGCTGAAGCGGAAATGCAAGAAGCATGCTGCACTTCCTCCTGCCAATATAAACATGATCGAGCCAACATTGTCGAGTTGGTAGTCTCTAACTCCCTCCTTATTACGCCAGCCGGAGAAAAGGGAGAAACCGATGGTAGAGACATGACTGGAATCCAGGAGACTGACGAGATTGAGCCCCCACCTCAAGTTCATATGCTCTGGTGGGATTATTTCAACGAGAAATTCCCATACTTCTGTTTTCCGCAATTTTTTCCATTCCTCTGTGTAAATACCCTAATATGGGTTCGCAATCAATAACATCTTCACCATCGAGAGTAACAATTAGTCGAAGAACACCATGCATTGATGGGTGTTGAGGACCCATATTGACTACCATGAGATCTTTTCTTTTAAGCGATAGACTCATATCCTTGTTCTTATTCTTTATTCCATGAAAATGGATTATTCCATGAATTCCTCAAAATGAGGCTCATCAAAATGCAAAATCTAAGACTACTATAAGACTACTAATAAAATAAGAAAAAAAGTTGAACGATTAAATTACTTCTCCCGAATATCCAACTGACTTATTAATTTCTTATAACGTACTCTATTTTTCTTTGCCAAATAAGCCAGCAAACGTTGACGTTTTCCCAAAAGTCTTCGTAGACCTCTTTTCGATGAAAAATCTTTTTTGTGTAATTCTAAATGTGAAGCAAGTCTCCGTATCTTATTGGTGAAACTGAATACTTAAAATTCAACAGAACCCCTATTTTCTTGTTTTTCTTCTTTAACCATAAATCAACAAATTTTTCTACCTCCTTCCTTTTTCATGTATTTTTCTAATCAGGAAAAATAAAAAATTATGTCAGTTATTTTTAAGTTATTCTAATCTCGTACACACAAAAATTTGCAATTATTCATCTACTACTGGAATCTGGAATTTGGGTTTATTTTATCGATGCAAATTAGATTTGGATAGAATATTCATCCCCTATTACTATGATAGACAAATGCCTCGTTCCTCTTTCACGCGCAACATGCCGTAGTTGCTTGTCGTGAGACACTATGGCACGTTACGAACGAAAAGCACTCGACATACTAAACGGATAAGGAAGAGAGTAGCGTTAAAGTAAAGGTGGGAGAGGAATGAGAGTCACTAGGGCTCGGGAAGACCTTTCAATTGCTGGAAAATCCTATTTATAGATGACTCGGGAATCAACCGATTTGTTTTTACTATGTATCATTAAGAATTCGAATACTAGGGCAAGTTACGTCAAGTAGGGAAGATACCCAAGGCCCATATGAGGCGCTTGAAGAAGTGATCCATTAAGGCTTGGGACTAAGCAAAGCAGAATAGGAAATAGTAGTTGGATAGCTTTTCCTTGGGGTGTTTCCCGCAAAATACGCTTTAATGCTTGCCAGTGCAAATCTCATGGGTGTTGCATGAACTGGCATGCTAGGTTTACTGCATATGAGATATCAGGTCTTGTAAAAGTTAAGTACCGTAGAGCACCAACAATTTGGCGACAGGGAGTCGGATCAGCGAGAAGCGAACCAAGATTGGAAGAGAGTTGTGAGTTGGGTGCTACCAATGTTGAAACCGGCTTGCAATCAGCCAGGAGTGCTCAGTTTGATAAGTAGATATTTTTCAAGGAAGATAGCCTGAGCAAGTCTTTTCGCGGAGCTATTGTGCCGAACGCTGGCTTTCAACTTCCCGTAAGTAAGGAGAAAGATTCTAACGTTGATCGAGGGAGCAATTGAAGAAAGGTCTTATCACACGATCCATGTTTGGTGGGAGTCATCTATTGACATTGCTATTGCGAAAGTCAACCTATTCCTTTTAGAGACGATTTCGACGAAAGTTCGAATTTAGCAGGGGTCGAAATGGAATAAAAATGAATTGATAAAACAGTCCTAGAAAAAAATTCTGCCACTTAAACTTTATTATATTCTAAAAAGATTGGATAGCAAAGATTTCTCGTTTTATCTCCTTTCTATG
>JALGXP010000902.1:0-20451 GCA_023333625.1 Bothriochloa decipiens
ATTCTATTTTCAAAATACTTTATATATGAAATGGATATAGCATGTTGTGAATATTTCTATGGTGGCATAAAATGTCATAGGCCATGTTAGGGTATTATTCCCTTAATAGTATATCTATTTATCTATTGTATAAATAAATATTTGTTGTTCTTTATTAAACATCACATAAAAGCCATAGAAGAGCCAAATCACATGTTAAATGCAACATTGATGATTAGCCAAAGTAACATGAGGATACATCTAGTGAAACATTGAAACATGACATTTGAAACATAGAAGGGTAGTATGTGGTACATGATATCAAGGTAAGAGGCTTGCTCAAGTGGAGGGGATTGGTGGAGCATGTTAGGGGTTAGCTCGAGAGCTAGGTCTCAAGTAACATAGGTACTGGAGTGCAACATGGGCGAGTCACATTGCAACATAGAAGGTAACAATGATGCAATATGGTGATACCACTAGTGCTACATATAGCAACCTCTAGTGGTACATTGTTGTAATCCATGCCAAACATAAGGGAAAACAAGAGGTGCATTGGATACATGGCTCCAATGAAAAGTACTTGAGCAAGGTGAGGAGAGTTAGTGGAACAAGGTAGATAATGAAGGTAGAGGGAAGCTCTAGAGTCTAGACTCATGTAACATGAGTGCAAGAGAACACATGGGCAATTCTAATGATACGTAGAGATATATCCAGGGAAACATATAAGTAGAACTAGTATCACATTGAGATTTACCACAAGAAACATAGAGGGGTAGCTAGAGTGTATAAGACATAAGGTTTTAAAAAGGTTGGGATCTTGAGTAAATTAAGGGAAGTCATCAGGGCATCATAGGTGCTCGACTTATGAATGTAAGGTGCTAGACAGGGAATAATCACATGTGGCTTATCTAAATATATTAAGACACATGTGATGGTGTTACAGGAAAAGTGTAGCACTAATCATATGTACCACGTGCAAAAGGGTAGGGTTCCTACATGACAAGCAACAAACATGGGCTTGTTTCAAAAAAAATTTGTTGGTTGCATTTTTCGGTGTTTGTAATTTTTAGGGTTGTTACATGCATGGCGCTTGGAGACTTGGCAGTCTTGACCGTGTACAAAGCCAAAAGCATGTGTGGCTCTGGAGGCGTGAAGACCTATTCATCGGAGCATTTTGTTTAGTCCAAGTCACGATTAGATAAAAGAGAGACCTATTCATCGGTGCATTTTGTTTGGTCCAAGTCACGATTAGATAAAAGAGGAAGACTAACTGGATGGCTGGTGGTGCCTGGCACTACCATATATATACCGGTGTTAGAGTTCCACTAAGACAACGATTTATTCATTCCCTTGTAAGCCGTCGCACGGCGTTGTAACCCGACTCTTGATAATAGTAAGGAGTGTTTGCTGGCTGGCGCCCATGGTTTTTTCCTTCGCATTGGAGGGTTTTCCACGTTAAATCTTGTGTCTCGCAGTGTTTGATCTCTTGTTCTTCATTGTTTATCCGCCGTTATTTTAAACAAGTGGTACCAGATCCAGGTTGCAGATCATGACAACGTCGATGAAGTTCGATCTACCGCCGCTAGATTACAAGACTCGGTTCTCGCTATGCAAGTCAAGATGTGGGCCATCCTCACACAGAAGGATGATTATGATGAGGCGCTGGAGGGCTTCCAGAAGAAAATGAAGGCAGAGTGGACTCTTGAGGAAATCAGGAGGGATCGTAAGGCTATGTCTTTAATTCAACTTCATCTCCATAATGATATTTTGCAAGAGGTGCTGCAGGAAAAGACTGCTATAGAGCTCTGGTTGAAACTGGAATCGATCTGTATGTCCAAGGATCTAACCAGTAAGATGCATATGAAGATGAAGTTGTTCACTCTCAAGATGAAGGAGGGTGATTCGGTGATGAGCCATTTATATGCCTTCAAGGAGATCATAGCCGACCTAGTGTCGATGAAGGTTAAGTATGATGATGAGGACTTAGGTCTTTTACTGTTATGTTCACTGCCAAATTTGTATGCGCATTTCCATGACACCGTACTTTTGAGCCGTGATAAACTAACCCTTGTGGAAGTTGTTGAGGCACTCCAGTCTAGGGAGAAGATGAAAGACATGGTGCAGTTTGATGGGTCGTCGCCCTCATCCAAGGGCGAAGCATTGCACGTGAGAGGCAGATCTGAACATAGATCCTCCAATGACAACAACAGTCGTGACAAGAGCTATGACGGTAGAGGCCGTTCCAAGTCCAAGCTACCTAAAAAGTTTTATAAGTATTGTAAGAAAAAAATCATTTTATTGAGGATTGTCTGAAACTTAAAAATAAGGAGAAAAGGAAAGGCAATCATGATGGTAATGCTTCTGTTGTTTCTAGTGTTGAAAATTTTGATTCTGGAGTGTCTGGTAGTTTTTGCTGGTTGTGTTACTGGTCATGATGAATGGATACTTGATTCTGCATGTTCATTTCATATCTGCACTAACAGAAATTGGTTTAGTTCCTATAAGCCTGTGCAGAAAGGAGATGTTGTGCGCATGGGAGACGACAACCCGTGTGACATTGTGGGGTCGGCTCTGTTCAGATCAAGTCACATGATGGCATGACACGCACACTAAAGAATGTGAGGTACATACCAGGGATGTCCAGAAATCTCATCTCACTCAGCATGCTTGATGCAGAAGGTTTTCATTATTCTAGTTCAGATGGCGTTCTGAAAGTATCAAAAGGTTCTCTTGTTTGCTTAAAAGGTGATTTCAATTCTGCAAAATTATATGTCCTTAGAGGAAGTATTTTACATGGTTCTGTTTCTACTGCTGCTGCTGTTACTAATGCTGAACCTAGTAAGACTAACCTTTGGCATATGCGTTTGGGACATATGAGTCAACTTGGTATGGCAGAATTGATGAAGAGAAACTTGTTGGATGGCTGCACTTCGAGTAACATGAAGTTTTGTGAGCATTGTATTTTTAGAAAGCATAAAAGGGTAAAATTCAACACCTCAGTTCATACCACCAAAGGTACTCTTGATTATGTACATGCTGATTTATGGGGTCCTTTCCATAAGCCTTCTCTTGGTAGTGCTCGTTACATGCTTACAATTATTGATGATTACTCTAGAAAAATTTGGCCTTATTTTCTAAAAAATAAAGATGATACCTTTGCTGCATTTAAGAACTGAAGTTATGATAGAAAGACAAACTGAAAGAAAAGTGAAATTGCTTTATACTGATAAGGGTAGAGAGTTTTGTTTGGATGCTTTTGATGATTATTGCAGAAATGAAGGCATTGTTAGGCATCACACCATACCGCACACTCTGCAGCAAAATGGTGTGATCGAGCATATGAACAGAACCATCATTTCAAAGGTTCATTGCATGCTGTCCAATGTAAGGATGAGCAAGCGTTTTTAGGCTGAAGTAGCTACATCGCATGTTACTTGATAAATAGGTCGCCTTCTATTCCACTAAATAAGAAAACTCTCATTGAGGTATGGTCTGGTACACCTGCAGATTATTCATAGTTAAAAATTTTTGGCTACACTGCTTATGCTCATGTTGATAATGAAAAATTAGAGCCTAGAGCTATTAAATGTCTTTTTTTTTAGTTATGGTTCAGGAGTTAAAGGATATAAATTGTGAAATCCTGAAACAGGAAAGACTTTCAAGAGTAGAAGTGTTGTTTTCATTGAATCTGTGAAGTTTAATGACAGTTTGTCCTCAGATCATGTTTCAGAGAGTCCTGAAAGGGAGCTGCAGTTTACCAGTGTGCAGGTTGAGCATGTGGATGATGAGGTAGGTGTGAAGGTGGAGCTATTTGATACTAATAATGATAAAGTTGCTGATGATAATACTCATGATGATGTTCAGCAGCACTCACCTCCTGTTTTGCAGTCAGAGAAGGAATTTCCTATTGCTCATCACAGGTCAAAGATGGGTTGTGGACCTTCAGTTCGTCTTATTGAAAAATGTAATTTGACTTATTATGCTTTGAGTTGTGCTAAACAGGTGGAGAATACTCATGAGCCAACAACGTATTATGAAGCCATTGGTTGTGGTGATCGTGAGAAGTGGATTTTAGCTATGCATGAGGAGATGTAGTCTCTTGAGAAGAATAGCACATGGGAGGTTGTTCCTTTGCCTAACAAGAAGAAGACCATCTGTTGCAAATGGATCTTCAAGAGAAAGGAGGGTTTAACTCCAAGTGAGCCTCCAAATCTTAAGGCAAGGTTAGTAGCAAAAGGCTACAGTCAGATTCCCGGTATTGACTATAATGATGTGTTCTCTCCAATTGTAAAGCACAGTTTTTTCATACTTTTTTTAGTATTGTTGCTTCACATGATCTTGAGCTTGAGCAGTTAGATGTGAAGACTACGTTTTTACATGGAGAGCTTGAGAAGGATGTATACATAGACCAGCCTGAAGGGTTCATAGTGGCTGGCAAAAAGAAATTTGTTTGTAAGTTAAAGAGATTCTTGTGTGGTTTAAAACAGTCCCCTTGTCAATGGAAGAAGAGGTTTGATTCATTTATGCTGTTGCACGGTTTTAAGAGATCTAAATATGATAGCTGTGTTTACATCAAGCATGTTAATGGATCACCTATGTACTTATTGTTGTATGTTTATGATATGCTATTGCTGCCAAGAGTAAGGTTGAAATCATTAAATTGAAGAAATTATTGAGTAGTGAGTTTGACATAAAAGATCTTGGTGTTGCTAAAAAAATTCTTGGTATGGAAATTACTAGAGACAGAAAATCTGGTTTACTATTTCTTAGTCAGTAAAATTATATTAAGAAAGTTCTTTAGTGTTTCAACATGCATAATGCAAAGCCTGTTAGTACTCCTATTGCACCTCATTTTAAGTTGTCAGTTGTACAGTGTCCTAGTATAGATGCAGATATTGAGTACATGTCAAGAGTTTCTTATTCTAGTGCTGTTGGTCTTTGATGTATGCCATAGTTTGCTCTCGTTCAGATTTGTCATATGCTATGAGTTTGGTTAGTAGATATATGTCTAATCCTAATAAAGAACATTGGAGGGCAGTTCAGTGGATTTTCAGGTACCTCAAAGGCACAGCAAATTCTTGTCTGAATTTTGACAGAACTCAGAAGGGACTTATTGGTTATGTGGATTCAGATTATGCTACTGATCTAGACAGGCACAGGTCTCTCACTGGTTATGTGTTTACAGTTGTCAGTTGTGTTGTGAGTTGGAGGACTACATTACAGTCTGTTGTTGCTTTGTCAACTACTGAAGCAGAGTACATGGTTGTTTCTGTTGCGTGCAATGAATTAATTTGGCTAAAAGGTTTGTACACTAAGCTGTGTGGAGTCGATTCTTGCATTAATTTATTCTGTGACATTCAAAGTGTCATTTATCTTACCAAAGATCAGATGTTCTATGAGAGGACTAAGCATATTGACATCAAGTATCATTTTGTTCGTGATGTGATCGAAGATGGTAAGTCAAAGATATGCAAGATCAGTACTCATGATAATCCTACTAATATGATGACTAAACCTGTTCCTGTTGCTAAGTTTGAGCTATGCTCAAGCTTAGTTGGTTTAGTGGATTAGCCCAAGAGGCTATTTGGCGCCAGAAGTATTTTTTCTTTGTTACGTTCAGGATGAAGGTGCTAATTTATGCTACAAGATGTATTTGTCTTAAGGTAAAGTTTGTTAAATATGTTCCAAATACATACGTGGTGTGCATGGCACTTTGAGACTTGGCAGTCTTGACCGTGTACAAAGCCAAAAGCATGTGTGGCTCTGAAGACGTGAAGACCTATTGATCGGTGCATGTTGTTTGGTCCAAGTCACGATTAGGTAATTGGATGGCCAGTGGCGACTGGCACTACCATATATATACCGGTGCTAGAATTCCACTAAGGCAACGATTTATTCATTCCTTGTAAGCCGTCGTACGGCGTTGTAACCTGACTCTTTGATGATAGTGAGGAGTGTTTGCTAGCTGACGCTCGTGATTTTTCCCTTCGTATTGGAGGGGTTTTTACGTTAAATCTTGTGTCTCGTTGTGTTTGATCTCTCGTTCTTCATTGTTTATTCGCCATTATTTTACAGTCGGCCGGCGCTGGCGCAAGCGCGGTGGAGAGGACGCCATTGGTGCGGATCGGATTGCCGACGCGACGGAAGGAGAGGACACGGCTGCTATTGGCGGCGGTGGAGAGGATGCGCGAAACTGCTGTGGCGGCGCGGCCATTGCCAGAATAATATACTAGCTGGAGCGATGCCGGCTAGCGGCGTGGTGTGGGGATTTGGGATATTACTCACTTTATTATGATTTATATAGGGCAGCGCGCGGCCTCCGTCCGGTCGCGGGCTTCTCTTCGCGGTCTTCTACGCGCGCTGGAAGAACTGCGCCGCCAGTCACTGATGTTGCCCTGGAGATCGGTCTCCAGGGTCGCTCCTTGCCCTGCTGATCCACGGTTGCCGTTCGCCGGATCCCTGATCCTACCTGAAGAATGTCTTCTCTGTCCCATCTTTTCTCTGTCCGACCAGCAGCAAATTTATTCGATCACAGAAGCATGATCGCCAGCAGCATATTTGTCCCATCTTTTCTCTGTCGCCAATGATGAGCATCAAATTTTCTCTGTCCCATCTTTTCTCTATCGCCAATATTGAGCAGCAGAAGCATGGTCGCCAGCAGCATCTCTGTTCGGCACAGGAGCATACGACAAAGCCAATCTTCTGTGTTAAAAAAACCAGGCCATCAGCGTGGCAACAGGAAGATGTGGCGCGAGAGGACTCCATGCCGCGCGGGAGGACCGCGGAAAGACCACGAACACGCGTTTGCCCAAGCATTTGGAGTTTGGCATATATGCGAGTTTTCCCCTTTAATTTATTAAGTTAACCAAAATATTAACCCAAATTATAAAACTGTTGGATAGCTGATTTTCAGAATTTTAACAAAAAACAAGAATGCCAAACGCAAATACCAAACCGTTAGAGATGCTCTTATTAGGGCCATGTTTAGATTGTAATTTTTTGTAATTTGAACATTGTAGCATTTTCGTTTGTATTTGATAAATATTATCCAATTATGAATTAACTAAGTTTAAAAAATTCATCTAATAATTTATTACTAAATTATATAATTAGTTAGTACTACTTCATACATGAACCCAAAGATTAATATGATAAAAAAAAAGAGTGAAAAAACTTAAAATTTTGCTCCAATCTAAACGAGGCCGGAGGCATGCCAGGAGGCAGTAAAACTTGAAATCTCGAATACCAAGAAATGGGACGGCGCATGGCCGGAGGCAGTAAAACCTGCGAGCTGTAGATTAATTGGAGCTTGGTTTTCATGCATGCCACCATGCACCCTTAACCTCTCAGCGGTGCACTTGCAGGATACGGACTTCTTGAAAACCAGCTATGCATTAAAACTGCTGATGGTTCGCGAAGCAATTAGCACATCGTTTTAGCTACCACGCCCTACAAAGCTGCCAAAATGCAAAACGCGGGAGCGCCCTACAAACCTGTTTGGAGGGAGTAGTTCACACTAGTGTAAAAAATCTACAGGAATGAAGAGAAACAATGTGGAAACACTAATTTTTTCAAAACAAAAAGAAAGACTGTACGCGTTCGTAGATGATGCCTACTCTAGGACCGATGTACCCAACAACTATACACACCATGCAGTACTGTAAATTAGTCTAGCATGCATGCATGTAACGATCAGAGACCCTTGATGAGTGAAATAATAATCTGGTTACCTGTGCTAGCTAGCCCACACACGCTGCAGCCTGCAGCTACACCTACGGCCGAGCAGCGGCCGGCTTGCATATGCCAACACCGAATTTATATCCGCCGCCTCCGCCTCCGCCTCCGCCTGACCAATGCCACTCTCCACGACTTGCGCGGCCTCCGACGCCATCTCTTTTGCTTGGTGGCAGGCCGAGATCACGGAGAGTTGACTGCGCATTGCATGCTGCTTTTGCAGCTGGCCTGGTCACCCCGTCGTTGGCGTTCCATCGCACCGGGAGCTTGACGGATGCATCCGGCCGCCCACCCTGCCCGGCTGCCTGACCGTGTAGATGTGAGCTTAACTCGGAGAAAACAAGGATTAAGTGTCAACGTCTACCAGGTCATGTACCATGTTCATAAGCCCTAAGAATTACCTCCACAATGCTCAAGAAATCTAATATACTATAGCTCCAAAAAAACTAAGAAAATCTAACAGAAATTCCCAAAAAGAAAAAAAAAACAAAAGATTCAAACAGAGGAGATAAGAAAAGGTGAACACCACATGTAGGAATTTCTTATACATTAAAAAATAAAATGACACCAATATATCATATTAGCTAACCTCCCAACATCCTACCACCTTTATTTAAAAAAAACGTCCTCCCACTTTTTTGAAGAACAAGACTAAAAGGTGCATATCTCTCTCAAGTCTATTGTATCTATTGCTGAGGATCCTAACATGATTAACCCTTGTCTTGGGCAACCACTTTGCAATGGGAGGCAAAATGGTCATTGCTACAGAAACTTTTTTTTTTTGTAAGCGGGAAGAAGAGTTCCAAGCCTTGGTAAAATCACCAATTAACGCAGACGGTCCTAATGCCCACCTTTGTTAATCAATAAATAATAATAATAAAAGCAACCAAGGCTTGATGAGCCTTCCATGAGCCCACCGTCGAGCCCAATGTTGTCTTGTATCCACCGCCGCTGTAACCTATTCCTTCCCAATGGATCTGGGTGCTCCTCGCCAGATCCAAGACCCCGCTTGACCGATCTAGGCATTGTAACCGGATTTGGGTGCCAACAAGAGAAGTCGTGAGAGAGAGAGAGGGAGGTCACGCCATGCCACCTCGCTCGCATATCGCTACAGGCCCGCGAACTGGTGTCCTCGTGCCACCACCACAACCGGATCTGGCTAGGGAAGGAGGCCGCGTCCCGCTCGTCACCGCCATACGGACTAAATCTGGCCAAGATGTTCTCTGGTAGGGCTGCCATGGGAGAGAGAGAGGGGGGGGGGAGGCGATGGACAGGAACGGGCGAGTGCCCGCAGTGGTAGTTGGCCCAAGTTGGTCTTCCATGCATCGAATGACGGTCGACCATTACTGAGTTGATTTCTATAAAATTCATGTGGGATTCCTATGAAATTCCTAGTTCCGAAAGTATCATAAAGTGGCGGACAATACTACTCCCTCCATTCAAAAAAATTTAACTTTTTTACTTTTCGAGAAGTCAAATTTTTTAAATTTTAACTAATGATATATAAGAAGGTACTTACTTTTCATGATACAAAATAGTATTATTAGATCAATTATAAATAGCTATTTTGACATGAATCCGTTTGCACTTGATGGGTTGCCAAGTTATTAAGGGGATTCATTTAATTCGGCTGCATGCATTGGCAACAAAGGGTTGGCTGCATGCGTTGGCAATTCGGATTGGGAGTCAAAATACGCTGCAACATGTAGGCAATGGACCTCTGCATGCTTGAGGTAGTTAATTTCTCTACATGCGCGCGCCCCTTAATCTGGCTGTTTTAATGCTTATTCTTGGTATCTAGTATTATGCATATGGCTCTGTGAAATGCATGCCTACTCGGGTTTTATGGCTTGAGTATCCCCGGTTAACGGGGTAAATTAAAAGATGGTGCAGCACACGGATTGACCTGGATTCGCCGCTGCATGCAGGAGAACGTGGAAACGGGCGAGCATCGTGTACGTACGTTTGCATGCATGGGACGATATACGAGCATCCAAGCGTACGTCATCTTGGTTAGTTCACCCTGCATGTACACAAGCCCTAAGAATTACCTCCACGATGCCCAAGAAATCTAATACTCACAAGCCCTATAGTTAAAAAAAACTAAGAAAATCTTACGGAAATTTCCAAAAAGAAAAAAAAAACCCAAAAGATTCAAACAGAGGAAGGTTTACCACATGTAGGAATTTCTTATAGATTAAAAAATAATAAGATGTCACCAATATATCATATTACCGAACATCCTCCCGCCTTTGTTCTAAAAGAACGTCCTCCCACTTTTTTGTCTCTCTAGTCTACTGTATCAGAATAATCGTCATTGCTATAGAAACTTTTTTTGTAAGCGGGAAGAAGAGTTTTCCGAGGCGGGCAAAACCTGCCCGACTCGAATCCAAGCTTTGGTAAATCACCAATTAACGGAGACGGTCCTAATACCCACCTGTGTTAATAGATTTAAATAATAATAATAAAAGCAACCCAGGCTTGACGAGCCTAAAACGAAATAAATGTCGAACCCATCCAAGGCCACGTTGTCTTGATCCACCGCCGCTGTCACCTGTGCCTTCCTAATGGATATGGGTGCTCCTCGCCAGATCCAAGACCCCGCTCGACAGATATAGGCGTTGTCACCGGATTTGGGTGCTGACACCGTGCAAGGGAGGGAGGTCACGCCATGCCACCTCGCTCACATATCGCTATAGGCCCGCGAGCTGGTGTCCCTCTCGCCACCACCAAGACCGGATCAGGCTAGGGAAGGAGGTCGCGTCCAGCTTGTCATCGCCGTATGGACTAAATTTGCCCAAGGTGTTCTCTGGTAGGGCTGCCATGGGAGAGAGGGACAGGGAGTGGAGATGGAGAGGAAGGGGCGACTGCCCGCAGTGGGTCCATGTTGGTCTTCCATGCATCGGATGACCGTCGACCCTTATTGAGCTGATTTCTATAAAATTCATGTGGGATTCCTATGAAATTCTTGGTTCCAAAAGTATCCTAAAGTGGGGATGCTACTACTCCATCCGTTCAAAAAATATAATTTTTACTTTTTAAGAAGTCAAATTGTTTAAATTTTAACTAATGTTATATAAGAAGGTACTTACTTTTCATGATACAAAAAGTGTTATTAGATCAATTATAAATATATGTTGTAATAAATTTATTTACGGATATAAATGCTAATATTATTTACTATAAACTTGATGGAACTTGAGCTATTTTGACATGAATCCCATAATTGCAGTCTTTTTGTCTAAAAAGAGATTAAATTGACCTAATAATAGCAACAACCCCAAAAAATCAGTTTTTTGTTTTTGTTTTTGTTTTTATCATCGCTACTAGAACGTACATACGAGGACAAAAGGAAGTTCCTTTGATACACAAGTATCTTCCACAGGTTTCAGTTGTACAATAATTTCCTTTGCCATAAAAAAGGAAGGAAGCAACTCGTCTTATCCGAGCAATCACATCCAGACAAGTGAAGTCACCAGGTATTTGTGCCACAGTAGTACTATAGAAAAGTCAAGGCATTCCAGTAATCCATGAACCATGATGCCATTTTTTCCGCCCATCATTAACTGGCCGAGCAAGCATTCGATCATTTATTCGTGGACCTGCTCATTCCATTGAGATCTCATCCCTCATCTCGTGGATCTTTTGTTTAAACAAGTGCACAGCTTCACATGATACTAGAGTTATATGAATCCACTCACCTAACACTTCAGTATCATCCAGCTAATAGATTGAAAACAGAATTTTGTCCTACCGATCTCTGTCTACATGCCAAAAAAGATTAAAAGACACAATAGACAAAACCACCAATGCCTGCATAATTTTTGCTGCTGATCCAAAAACAACCAACTATTAGCTACATGTGTATCCAAAGTTCCAAACAACCTAACCATGATCTAAACAGGGTCATCAGGACAAGCACCGTTACCAAGAGAAAACCATCACACTCCACCCCGAGTAATGTGTTGCATAATCAGGCACACCACTCTCATTATCCCAATCTTCCACCCCATTTTCATTATCATCAGTAATTGCACAATACAGTGTTTTTGTTTCACTGATCTAGATCAGGGGGAGGTTTAGGGAGCATTTCAGGTTAAAATAGTTCAACATTTAGAAAGGAAAAGACCACTGGGTCTACACCACCAGTATTCACTCGTCAATCTCATAAGATACATACATATACAAGACAAGAGCAGTACGAACTGGTGACAAGCATACACTCCGAAGCCACAACAGGTAGCTAGGTTCTTTTCCATATATGTTTCTTCGGAACAGACTGCATTTCTCTTACTGGACTTCTGGAATCAGTCTCTAGACGAAGGATGCCAATCATCAAAATAAGGAAATCCTCCATGCAGAGCTGATTCATAATGGAAAAGTCAACAATCGGTCTACTAGCTCATAGTTTGATTAATGTCAGGCTATGCGGCAAACAGAGAAAATTAAGACAGTCATCCAAAGCAGCTGTCCATAATAGCTTTGACAAGTAATAGAACTTTAAGTCAATTATGGACATAGTCCAGTTTGCTCTTTGCGACCGACGGGCGCGCTACGCGCCGATGCCGGATTAGGTTGATCGTGGTCCTTGGCCTCATTGTCGCACAGTCAGTTTAGTAGTTAGCACGACATCTGAAGCTCCGCCGTTCTAACCGGCGCCTTTTGTTTGTGTTTTGTCCGTCTATCTCTCCTGGCAACTCGCCACTAGGATAGTCGGAATGTAATGATAATACTAATTTCCCTTAATGAGATACATGTTAATGCATGTTTTTTATAAAATAAATATTTTGCTTAACAAAAGGCATATGCCAGAAAGTACTCGTTGTCATCGCAATAATTTCCAAATTGAACAATGTTTCAATTTGGATGTGGGTAAGACATTGTGGTCACCACTTTATGATATTTTTGTTTCTATGCTTCATTTAAGCAGTATAATACAAATCAACAGGTTCCTGTAAAAAAGAAGAGTCACACATTTTAGTAGCATTGCGGTGCCAAATAATATCAATTAATTTCTCATAACCAAGAGAAGAATCACAGATCTAATATTTTTGACTAGGCGAACCACATATGCATTCCATGCCTGTAATGAGAGCTAAATATGAGTACCAAAATACTCAGGAAAAATAGAAACATAAAAAGATAGAATAAAAATATGATGATTGGCAATGAATAATAGTTAATATCAGTCAACTAATCTATGACTCATAGTTTGATCAATGCTAAGCTTTGTGGGAAACTGAAAAAATTAAGCCACTTATCTAAAGCAGCGGTCCATGACACCCTAGCCAAAGGAATAAAATTTCAAGTCACGAGTGATCTACATGCCTTACATGCTTTAGACATATATAAATTATTATTATATGGCTTCTACAAATACAAATACTATGCAAGTAAATTATAAGCAACATAAGGTTAACCATTTCTTGCCGGCGAACCAAGATTTAGAGTGAGGTGTTCCATGAAGACAGACTAGCAGTAGTGTACAGTCATGTTTACTCTGTAGTTGAATTTTAGTGCCTGCTCCTTATACAAATAAAGTTTGTTCAACAATAATTGGCATATATTAGACAGTATACACATTGGCATTGCAATAATTTCCAGACCTAACCCTTCTCGTGGATGTGGCAAGACAGTGTGATAAATATTTTTCTCATATTATTGTTTCTACTGTTATTTTTAATCACTATTATACACATCTGCAGGTCCCTGGTCGCTATGAAGCAGTCTAGAAAGAGCTTGATCAAGTGAAGCAGCTGTAGAAGAACTGAAATGATCTGCAAGTCGAGCCCAGTGTTGCAACACTCTTAGGTATCGAGCTGTATGGCGGTTCTACGCCAGCGAGATTGTTTTGAGCAGGGGTATATAGATCTATATCAAAGAGTGCTGCCACACTGGCATACTCAACGTTCAGATCATTTCTATTCTTCACAGCTGCTCCACTTGATCAAGCTCTTTCCATAATACTTCAGGAAGGACCATGTGTCAGTTACATATACAACTGAATAGTATTTGAAGGTGCAGCTCGTGATATATAAACAAATAGATATGAGATGATCTGGTTACATAATTGTGATGGTTCAGTCTCTTCTCTTAACTGTTTCATTCGCAAAGATGAAATCTATTTAATTTTGCAGGTTTAGAGCAAAAAAATTTGTATCTAAGGGTTTATAAAGCTCCACAGGTGTTCATAGTATGGACAATTCTTTAATCACATATCTAGTTCAATGCCAAAAACTACCGTCAAACTACTAATGTGGTGCATAGCTAATATCATATCCAATAAATGACTGAAAGGCAACAAGGAGAAACAAAAACTGCTTTTGCTATATAAACTGTAAGGAAAGCTCAAATTATAAATATAATCACTAAAATAAAAAAAAAAGACAGATAAAAGTCAGTAAACCAAGGCCTGAAAGACCATATTTTGGATGGAAAGAAAGGGTTAAGTACCAGTTACCAAAATTTCAGGAATCATATAAAAATATGGGGAGAAAAAGCTACATCAACTAAATATTCAAAATCAAAATGGCTAGACCATAAGAATAAAACATAGTAGCGGCGGACAAAAAGTTGAGAAAGGAAAATGCCATGAACTGCATGGCGAGGTACGTAGTACGAAACATCAAGCAGATAAAGCTTCGTCATTATCAAACAACTTCTGGCTTTTACATGCGGCGTGTGGAATCCACGCTCCCAAGGTAGTCTTTGATGCCAGTCCAATCAGTCTAACGGATTGAGGGGCTGTGCCCCTGCAATATTCATTTGCTTAAGGTCACCTGGCTATCTGCACCACAATGATACTTGAATAGAACTGGACATTGCTTTTTGCAGCAGATGGGTCAAACGTTTAGAGCGCGCATCAAGACTGGAGCAACTGGAAGGGTGTGTGTTTGCACTCAGCCACTCAGGCCTTGTGGGTTAGCAATGTCGGGATCATGAGAATGGAAAAAAATGGCCATGACCTGGAGCTGGCAAAAAGGGGTAGCGGCATTAAAAAAATAAAAAAAGAACGGTCAAGTTAATAAGATTCAAATGAATTGAACTACATGGTAATTTAGTATCTAGGGATTGGTTGGGATGTGTGCCACTAAGTCTACGTGTAGATGCAAACAAGTAGTGTAGAAAAAAATTGACGAGAATACTTATAGCTAAACTGAATTGAATAAATCAGGTGGCAAGCTAGGTAGAAGGCTGGAACCATTTGCATAAAACTCCATGAGTAAAATGTATGAATAGGTCATTAACTTGTGTGGCTATGTCGATTTGAGCCATCAACCTCGAAAGTGTATTTTTAGGTCCAAAACTTTACTTGTGGTGCACCATTAGGTCATAACCTTTCGGCTCATGTTTTTCGCCTACGTGGACAACGTTCTTTTGGCAAAATGCCCCCTCAATTTCTTTTTCCTCTCATTCCCCAGTCCTCTCTATCTCCATTAGCTGCCACCGCCGCCGTGGTGGCCGCCGTCGGACGCGTCTGTGACCGCAAGGGGGTGCAGCACCCCATCATCTGCAGAGAGAGCGGCCGCGCGCTAGTGTCCCACCACTCGGTCCTGGTGTTCGAGGCCTTCTCGGCTACGGCGGCGGGCTGCCTGGACGCGAGCACGGCCTACCTCCTTGACGAGCTCACCAAAGCGTCATGGCGCCGCTGTGCGCGGTGACTACGACACCTACTCTCTTTACGCGGACCAGCTGAAGCGGCGCTCCGCCGAGCAGTTCAAGGATGGGGTTCTTGGCCTGGAGCACCTCGCCGCGGTGGACGCCTTCTGCGAGCTCGTCGCCCGCGGCATGGGCGCGCCCGAGCCGCCGCGCACCTACCACATCAACCTCTCCCACTTCACCTCCCTGCCGGACATGTGGGCCATTGGGCAGCAGTTCCCCATCATCCCGATCTAGCGCCTGTAGGAGCGGCCCGCCGTCGACGGCGTGCTCTCGGACCTCACTTGCGATAGCGACGACAAGGTGAGCGGGTTCATCGGCTGGAGGCACAGCCTGCCGCTGCACGAGCTCCCCACCCACGCCACCCGCGGCTACTACCTGGGCATGTTCCTCGGGCCCCCACTGCTTTGCCGTGACGCGCGCCACCACGGGCCCGTCCTACGCCGACGTGCTCCGCGCGATGCAGCACTAGCCCGAGGTGATGTTTGAGGTGCTGAAGTAGAGGACTGACGGCGCCACGGCCGCCGCGCTCGCCAGGGCCTTCGGCGCAATGCAGTACCTGGCGTTCGACCCGGAGGCCGCGGTGCTGTCCAGCGGCGAGACCAACGGCATGAACTTCAGCGTACGACAGCGGTGGCAGGTAATGGAGAGAGGGAGGACTAGGGAGCGAGAGGACGAAGGATTTGAGGGAGTATTTTGCTGGTGTTGTCTATGTAGGCGAAAAACATGAGCTGAAGGGGTATGGTCTATTGGTGCATCACAATAAAGTTTTTGGTCCTAAAAATACACTTTCAAAGTTTTTGGCCCTAAAAATACACTTTTGAAATTGATGGCTCAAATCGATACAACCGTACAAGTTAATATCCTATTCGTACATTTAACTCAAAACTCCATTATAGATAATAGGACACTAATGAGCTTAATAGGACACTAATGACACTAATTCTGCAACAGCAAAAACCAATGGTCATGCAGCCTGTGCAAAAAGAACAAAGTTTCCATTGAACTGTGTAATGAAAAAAAATAACGCATATATGCCACCAAAATCAATGATACATGACAGGGTACCCCTACCACCGCAACCCCAGTGAAAACAGATACATATATGGCAGCCACCAGACAAAAATAAATGAACCACCACCAGCATCACCAAAAAAACGCAAGCAAACAGTCAAGATAAAAACAAAAGAAGTGACTGACATGGATGGACATGACAAATGCGCCTGGTTGCATACCTCTAGTGGAATCTTGAGTATTCGTGTCATTAGCGCAACTGCATGCTAAATAGCAATCTGCCGTGGATGGTCAGAGCGGACAGTTTGGAAGAAGATGCTACGGCCCCAACTATAACATACTTCCCAGGGCTGCCTTAACTAAAAAAGCAAACCTATTTAGATATGATAAAGGATAACTTGAATGACTTTTGGGACTTTTGAGGAAGCCTAACTTCAGATCGAATAACTAAATTGTATCATAGTAGCATTGTCATTAATTCCTAGCATAACATGATATGCAAGATTGAGCTCTACTTTAATTTTGAACCTATCTGCACATCTACATATTGTTGCTTGAGCTATTGCTGAATGCAAGTAAAGCGATCAGAATCACTTCGTCAGGTTTAATGATACAGGAGTTTCCGTGAAAAACGTTATACAAAACTTCAAGAGACTGCCCAGTGATGAGAAGATAAAGGGCCATAAAGTCTGTTGATGGATGATACAACGGGACACATAACTTTCATTCTTACTTTATTAACAATGGTAAGAACATAGTAGTATTTGTTTCATTACTGTAGTTGTCAAACATGACCGAAATAAAATATTAAGATAGATCTCTTTGTAACTCAGATATTCAGCAGAAAACCACTTTTTGAGCTACCGAGAGACAAAAACTTCATATGTACCATTGTAGTGATAATGAATCATGTTCTTCCTTGCAAGATCAGAGACATCCACATCAAAAAACATAAGCAGTATAAGGTCAACAACACAAACTCCAATAGCAATCAACTTCCTCAACCAAAATACCTACACACACTCCACATACATCAAACTAAAGTTTTAGATTACATTCGCGCCTGCTAAACATAAAACCCCCATATTTTGTCTTCAAGATCCAAGTGATCATAATGACACAGCCACACAAGAATGACACTCGGCAAGGATGTGTATACTGATGAGCCTTCACATATATGTAAAGAAATAAACTCAACACAAATATATCACATCTGCAGTTGAAAATATTTAAAACACCACCGAAATACTTTGGTCACACCATAAGGAAACAAACTTGAAGATAATAATTATCCATGGTGATGAACTATGAAAGCTACTGTCATGTTTCAGGTGTAGATTCCAAATTCTTGTCATACCACAAGATTATGTTGCAAAAATACATTGTTTTGGAGTTTAAAAGAAGCAAAGCAGCAGAACAGACCAGGCTAAAAGCTAGCTAAATTTGTTACCAAAAGGGTGAAAAGTCAAGAAGGCGCGACCTACAGCATTGGGCAGTACAAATGGGGGGGGGGGCTTCCCTCATTCCTAATCCTGGTCCGAGGCCTCTCCTAGCTGATGATGTTCTTGAGTCTTCTTATTCTTGGCCGCCAATCTTGTTGCAATCGCCAGCATCGCATCTAGCCCCTTCATCAGAATCTCCTTGTCTTCACCTAGGAATTAAAATATATGGACAATTTAAGAAATTAAAATCACCAAAATGTCTTGATTTGATTATTAAAAATGAAGGTTAGTGGTTATGCATGGAAAGCACTACTTCAGGCAAAATAACTAGGCAACCAAGTTGATGCCGACATGACGCAGGGAACTAGAAATTTTTAGCGATACAATTGGACAATCTAGCCCTGAATTGGACAAGATCTCATTCATTTTGTGTCCATATATATGCACGAGGAATACTACCAACCATTAATTTATCCCCTCAAACACATAAAGCTCAGACAGTTCGAAAGAACCATCCATGATTACATGAATGACAGAACATTGAAGTGACTACAGATTGTTAACTTACCATCGACACAGCTGTGCCTGATCCCATTAATGATTTTGAGACAGCAATTGCATGTTCAAAAGTAGAATTCGTAAAACTAAATTCATGGCTATTTTGAGAGTAGTGCTAATTTGGCAGAACTGCATAATTAGAGAACTTGCAATTATTGAATGGTTGATCATGTAAAAAAAGGTTCAATCAGATTAATAGAGCCAAGAGGACTCTAGCCCTGCTAAAATCCAGCATTAGATGTGCTCTTGCACCTGATCCTTCCTCATGAGCTTGATTTCTATCTGCTCATCCACTTCTAGAGAAACACATCATTCCATTGTCCTAGTTTTTGCCATTTGTGACACCCAGTTTATGAAATCTCTTGCAAAATGTCTATAAAAACTCTTGCAAAAGTTCATGTTCTCAAGGTATAGGCAAACAATTATATTTTCGAAAGATATAGGCAAACAATTATGATGGAATCTAGCACAAGTCTCCAGCCTCAGAAAACAAAGAAAATTAACTAAATATATGCAGTCATCTAAAGCCAAGAAAGTCCTGGTTGCAAGTACCTGTTACTGGCATCTCTCGGTGTCTCACCATCCTTGTGGACAGTGGCAGAACCAGCGAATTAGGGATTAGGGGGGGGGGGTGTGGGGTTGCAGAGACAGACAAATATGGATGCACTTTGCGCATCTTCATAGCATAAAAATCATCTATGATGGCATCCATTGTGAATTGTGCTATAAGTTACTTCTCACTATAGATTACTAACAATATCTTAAAAACACAGCTTCCATTTTATTTCGATACTGTCTTGTTGCGGTTGATGGTGGAAGAGTAAGATAAGTTATGTTTAGGGTTTTAGGGTTTAGGGTTTAGGCAAACAGTTATGATGGAATCTAGCACAAAGTCATTAAGCACAAATATTATGGACTAAGCATTCTAGACAAACTCTGTATACTGATTTGAACTATTGCTACAGAGTTTCAGATACCCTCATGGTAGTTCCTTGGTTACCTTCGTACACTAACCAGTAATCCTACTAGTCATGCTCGTATGGATGGGTATCTATAAAGGTTCAAAGCATTATCTGCCTTAGAAAATCGAAAACAAGTGAGAGTTCACCTACAAAATTTATAAGTTACACTGATCAAATTCATGGTATTTTAGTGAACAGGACAGACTATAGGAGAGTGAAATAAATGACAATTTACAAAACTAATTCTGTTTCTGAAACATTTGAGCATATGTCAAGTTATCAAGGAGAAGCAGGAAGAATATGGAATGATGCTCTTTCAAAGAACAATTATAGGGAAAACGTATGCCCCAAACCATTTGCAATTAATAAAACTACCAAGCATAATAAATATTACAGCAGCAGAAAGGCATATCCTCTCCTCACCAGTCACATCACTGCTTCACCTCTTTTCAGTTGGCTCTGGTCTTCTAGTAACACAGGTACACAGAAATTCTTCTTTTGGTTACTTATAAGGGACATATTGAACACAAGAGGTCTCCTTCAGAGGAAACACATCTAGATGATTACACATGTGTACTCTGCAGTTCTGGCACAATTGAATCCTGCTTTCATCTTTTCTTTGAATGTAGCTTCAGTCAGGCTTGCTGGCAGTTCTTATCTATTCACTAGAACTACAATGTGCCACCTCTTGACAAGATCATTCAGTCCAGAAACAGCTTTGGTAGCAAGATCTTCAGAGAAATAGTAATCACTGCATGTTGGTGCATATGGCTGACCAGGAACAGTATCATCTTCAATCAGGGGCAAGCCAACATCAATGCATGGAAGTCCAGATTTGAGAGAGAATTTGGTTATGTTTGTGACATATCCAAACCAGGGAAGCTTCATCTTCTTAATGTGTGGAGAGAGAACTTGTTCCCTTAATGTTTCTTTTTTGGGCCTGGCTGCCTTGTAATCTCTTTCTTTCTTTCTTTGTGTGTATGTATGTAAACTCATTCTTTCATTCAATTGAAAATACAAAAAAATAGGTAGGGAGATTCCCTGCCGTTCTGTTCAAAAAAAAAAACATGTGCTAGAATTAGATACAGTTTATGATTGCAATA
>JALGXP010000903.1:0-20448 GCA_023333625.1 Bothriochloa decipiens
CCCTGTTCCTCCTGGGCTGCTCTGCTAACGCACGCACGCACCTGGTGCCATGCACTGATGCACAGCCGCAGGCACTCCCTCTTGCCTCCGGCCCCGCCCCGGTCCCCAGCTCCCAGTTCGCGTTTCAGGGCGTGGCCTCCGTGTACTGTGGCGCGCCCCAGCGGAACTCCAGCCCCGCCCCAGTCCCCAGCTCCCAGTTCGTGTTTCAGGACGTGGCCTCCGTGTACTGTGGCGCGCCCCAGCGGAATATTGACGATGACACGAGGAGGACGCTGCCTGACGCCTGTGAAGAACATCACCCCAGTTCAACAGTGTGTGTTTTTTTTATCGGTGTTTACTGTGTGTTGCTCGTGGATCTTGGTGAGATGTGAATGCCTGGCTGTTAACCATCCATCCCGCCTCTTGTGATTTGATGTCTGATGGTTGGATCGCGACACCGATGCAGCAACTCTTTTCGCCAGATTTTGCGAATCGTACGGCGAGTACGTTGGGGAACGTTTGCTTGTGTGGTGGCAATTCATCTGCTGTGCCAAAATACACAAGGCAGATGTGACCTGCGAAGCCGACGGTGGACGGTGGCACACGATGTTTTCCAGCAGTTGCAGCAATCCTGAAAGCTACAGGACCAGGGCCCAGGATTACTACCACTGTGCGCGGCGAGAGAGGCGATGCCACCACCAAGAATGACGGCATAAGGATTCCATGAGTAGCAATCGCCCTGCAGAATTTTGACCAGATTCCCTCCTTCCAGGAGGCGGCGGCCCCCTCCTGTCTCTTGCGTAAATGAATTCCAGCCATGGAGCAACCACACTGCTCCGTTTCCAGTGACCTGACGCGGCCACTCCTATGGTGGTCCGCACAGCACCGACCTGACCCAGTGACCGGACATAGTAGTAGTAACAGCGACATTTGTTACCCGGACAGCTGTTGTGCAGGTTCCCGATGCTCATTTTGTCACGCCCTGTTCGATGCAACTATTGCTTCTTATTTTCAGTGCTGTAGCAGGTCAAGGTCAAGGAGTAAAAGAACAGAAATGTACGAAGCAATCGGTGTATGGCTGTGGCCTTGTTTAATTCGTCAGCGATAGAACTTCTGTAGCAAAATTTTTGTAGCATTTCGCTTGTATTTGGTAATAATTGTTTAAACTTTGACTAATTAGGCTTAAAATATTCGTGTCGTAAAGTACAATAAAACTGTGTAATTAATTTTTAATTTCATCTATATTTAATACTCCATACATGTACCGGTATTTTGATGTAATAGAAAATAGGAATTTTACATAGTAAATTTGGTGGCCAAATTTGATGAACAAAACAAGGCCTATGTTTAGATTGCTAAATTTGGCACCAAGTTCACTATGTAAAAAGAAGATTCTCCGTCACATCAAAATGGCAGCATATGTATAGAGTATTAAACGTAGATGAAATCAAAGACTAATTGCATAATTTGGTTATACTTTGTGATATTTTAAGTCTAATTAGTCAATGTTTGGATAATTTTTATCTAATACAAACGAAATGCTACAGTACGTATTTATGACAAAATGTCAACTTTCCCAACCCTAGCTTGGCAAACTAAATGAGGCCTAGTGAAATGGGCGTAAGAGAGAAAAATAATGTAATGTTGCATCACTTAGTCGAGATCATTGATCTCAAATTGTTTCACGAGGCTGGTAGCGGTTTTAAGGGTCCTGTTCTTCAGCATTTTACAACGAGAATGCCACTAACATTGTGTTCCATGGTATGCTTGAACTTTTGCTCAACAAAACCACTTCGCCGCACGTTATCTGATGGTTCACACTTGGCGTGCAGGCAAAGGGAGCTGACGTGAACGGCAAGGTGTTCCGGGGCTACCCGACGACGGCTGCGGCACGGGAGGGGTGCGCGGAGGTGGCCGAGCTGCTCGTGCGTGCGGGTGCGTCGCAGCCGGCCTGCGAGGAGGCCCTCGTGGAGGCCGCGCTGCAGGGCCAGGCCGCCCTCGCCGCTATCTTCATGGGCTCGGACCTCGTCCGCCCCCGCGTGGCCGTCCACGCGCTCGTGTCCGCCGCGGCGCGCGGCTTCGTCGACGTGGTCGACACGCTCATCAAGGTACTGGATCTTCCTTTCATTTTTTCGACTGGACCTTCCTTACTTGGTACAAAATGCTGGCCCAAAATGTTGGGTTTCCATATGGGCTTTTGCATGATGAAACGGCAACAGTAGGGAAAAGATAGTGAACAGACAGAGGTGTTCGTTTAGTCCCAACTCGGTACTCCAGCTGCGTGTTAACCAGTTTATAATAGAGTGTGTGGTGCACCTTTGTTGTTTTCGTAGAAAGGAGAGACGGTTGGCATCTCCCCTGACAGGGACGGGACAGTCTTTCGACTTTCCTCCAACGCAAGCACATGCGGTTAAGGCAACCCACTTCGGTGGTTCTTACCCAAATTTTTTGGGATTTTAAACTGGAAATTTGCTTTTTTTCCACTTATAAGCTCTAGCAATCAGCATCAATTTGTTACAAAATATGTCATTTAGAGTTTAGCTATCATTATATGTTTTTCTCTTAGAAACTTTACCTACCAGTTTTAGTTTGTTACAATGTGTGAATGAAACTTTAGTTACCAGTATCAGTTTGTTACAATATGTAAATGAATTTCAAGATGGTTGTTTCAAAAATTCGATCTCGAGCCCTGAATTCGTCTGATTCCCTCAAATGCAGTGTGGAGCTGATCCAAACGCGACCGCTCGGGTGCTTCTGCGCTCGCTGAAGCCATCCCTGCATGCCAACGTCGACTGCACGGCGCTCTTTGCCGCAATCGTGAGCCGTCAGGTCGCCGTGGTCCGCCATCTACTTCAGGTATGCATCATCTGTGAACAGCAGCCGCAAAATACACCCCATGTCCAAGAGGAATGGGCGCTTGACACCATCTACCAACTCATGTTCAGGCCGGCGTGAAGAGGGAGACGAAGGTGAGGCTGGGAGCGTGGTCCTGGGATGCGTCCACCGGCGAGGAGCTGCGCGTCGGCGCCGGACTCGCCGAGCCTTACGACGCGGTATGGTGCGCCGTGGAGTACTATGAGTCCACGGGCTCCATCCTGCGCATGCTCCTCCGTAGTGGGTACACGTCGACCACCACTCACCTCGGCCGGACGCTCCTCCACCACGCCATCCTCTGTGGCAGCGCCGGTGCCGTCCACACCTTGCTGGCGTCCGGTGCAGACTCCGAAGCTCCCGTGAAGACGTCCAGGAGCAACAAGTCAAGACCGGTTCACCTGGCCGCGCGCCTCGGTCAGCCGGAGATCCTGCGGATGCTGGTTGACAGTGGCTGCGACGTGAACGCGAGGGCGGAGGCCGGTGACGCCGCTGCCATCCTCTGTTCGCGCCACAAACGCGAGGACTGCCTCGGAGTTCTCGTGTCCGCCGGTGCAGACGTCGCGCTGTTAAACTCGGCTGGCGACTCCCCGGCCTCCGTCGCTTCCTCTGGGGGATGGAAGACCGGCTTCGAACGGGCTGTTCTTTGCGCGATTCGGTCCGGGATCATCCCACGCTCGAGCGATCGGAACGTGTTCTCCCCGCTGATGTTCGGCGCGTCGTGCGGCGACGCGACCGCGATGGAAGTGCTACTCGCTCAGTCAGACGTGGACGTGGACGAGCAGGATCTGGACGGGTGCTCGCCCATAATGGCTGCTGCCAAAACGGGCAACGTCGAGGCCTTCCGCGCCCTCGTATTCGCCGGCGCCAACGTGAAGCTGAGCAACAAGCGCGGCGAGACGGCCATCGGGCTGGCGCAGCAGAGCAAGAAGAGGGACCTCTTCGAGCAGGTCATGCTCGAGTTCGCGCTGGAGAAGGGCATGCCTGGAGGCTTCTACGCGCTTCACTGTGCCTCCAGGTGCGGCCACACCGCGGCGGTGCGGCACCTCGCCAGCTCGGGCTGCGACGTGAATATCCCCGACGGCGACGGCTACACCCCGCTGATGCTCGCGGCCAGCGAAGGACACGCGGGCGTGTGCGAGCTTCTCATCTCCTACGGCGCTCGCTGCGACATCCGGACTCCGCGCGGCGAGACGGCGCTCTCCCTGGCGCGAGCAGCAGCGCTGGCCGCGATGGGGTTCAACAAGGCCGAGGACGTGATCATGGACGAGCTGGGCAGGCAGGTGGTCCTCCAGGGCGCGCACGTCAGGAAGCACACCAAGGGCGGGCGCGGGAGGCCTCATGGCAAGTCGCTGCGCATGGTCGCTGCTGCGGGCGTGCTCCGGTGGGGCAGGTCGAGCCGGCGCAACGTGATCTGCCGGGAAGCCGAGGTCGGTGGCAGCTCGGCGTTCCAGCGGCACAGGCAGAGGAAGGGAGACGCGTATGAACCGGGGCTGTTCCGTGTGGTAACTGCGACAGGGAGGGAGATGCACTTCGTGTGCCAGGGCGGCGAGGAGGCCGCGGAGCTGTGGGTGAGGGGCATCAGGGCCGTGACCAGGGCGACGTTTGGCAAGAGAGGCAAGGAGTGAGTGACGCGTTGGCTGCTCTGTGTCACCGTTAGGCTCTGTAGGTTTGCAGCGAGCGCGTGCTTGTAAAGAGTTGTAGCGGGCGTAGAGCCGTAGAGGGGCTGTGTGGTTTGGTGTGGTGCGTAGCTGCGCTGGTCTTCAGCTCGAAGGCTTTGTCTGCTGGGTTTGGCTTGCCATGATAGTTTTTGGTTTAGGGGCATGGGGTGTCTGTGTTGTCAGTTGTGTGCATAGCCTGGGTGTTGTCTCGGCTAAGTTGCTTTAGCTAACTGGCTTGTAGTGCGTTTCCATCTGAATCCCAGTCTCTTTTGAGAACTTTGAGAAGCTTCGCCATATGAGTTATATGAGTTCTGACACGAAGCCAATAAACATATGAGCTCCTCTAATGGAAAATGCTCCCGGAAGGGTGGAAGGGAGAAAAGCTAGTGCCCGAACCTCGAACACTTCTCTGGAACACTCATTTCAAGTGCAAAAGCGAAAAACACAACACTCATTTCATGTGCAGAAGCGAAAAACACTTCTTGAACCACGTGTATCAAACTGAACTTAAGTTTCTTCGTTCGGCAAGTTTTTACATGACCACCAGCTAACCTATCCTGGTCATCTCACTGCTCTGAACTGCTACCAGTGTGGCAGTATAGTTAGAATGGGACAATAAAATTTATATCCTCCACTCAGCTGCCAAATCGCAGCTGCTCAACATTTTTGGAATGTAAACAAAACACAACTAGTAAATGAAACATAACTCATCGACACAGATCCCTTCAGCTTCCACTGATTTCCTTCTCCTTAGCCTTGCACATATCATCTGCTGACTTTATGAATTTCTTGGTCAATTCTTCAACCTGGCGGAAACTTAACAGGTTAAATACTCATTGGCAGGCAACATACTTATTGTTAGCGATGTTTCAGATACTCACCTCCTTCTCGATCCTCTTCACATCATCCTTGGGCATACTAGATGCAGATTTCTTTATTGTATCAAGTGCCTGGACAAACATGGCAAAGTATAGTATGTTACATAATGCCAATAATAGCATAGAGCAGTGTAGTTGATGGAAACTGACATCCAGTAATACTCAAAGTCCTAGGCTCAAAGCAACTTAAGTTTAGGAAGATTTTGAACATAATAAATTTAGCTTTGAGACCCAGACTAGGCCGAGTGAGATAGCAAAACTACTTAAGCACACTAGTGAACATTACCCACCATAGGAAGGCTCATCAGTCATCACTAAATATAGACCAATTTATTAGTCTTCATTTCTGATAATGAAATGGAAGATTGAATGAGCTCAACCACAAACTAGTTTTCTTACTCATAATATCACTAAATGGCCAGAGAATAACTTTTCAAACTTGCTGCAAGTGTACCCGGCCCCAAAGGAATAATAAATTCTAGAAAACAGACATACTCAAGTATCACATACTCAAGTATCACATGCTTGTCAAATGTATTTCTCCTAAATTCCAAGTGTAAAACATTATGTTTAGCTTAAAATTTAAATCAACTTAAACTGAGGAATAATGCATATGATTGTCTACATAGCTACTGCCATCACCAGAATAGATTAATTAAAAGAAAAAGAACAAGCCTGTGTTACCTTTTGGCGTGCTCTTCTAATACTTTGTTTAAAATCCTCTGCCGATTTAGTAACAACCTTGCACAGTGCCTATACTCAGGCATCGAAAAGAAAATGTTAGCTGTCTCCATACAAATGAATTAGTATTAAGTCTTCAAATCTTACCTGTATATTCTCCTTCGTCAACCTAGGCATGCATAACAAAACAAAATTAGCAGAAGGAAGCAAATTTAAGACTGTAGTACAGAGTTATGTAAACTAAGTTATTCCAGTTGCCTCTCCCTAAATATTGAATGGAATGAATCTCAAGTTTGTAGACCATGCAATTAGCTCTTTGAATCAGTAATAGTATTACAAAGAGTACTCTATTATAAAATCCATTAAGTAAAAATCATTTCCCCCTCATAAGCTGGTGCCTGAAAAATTTATTGTCTAGAAAGTAGAAACCACTGCTAAAGGTAAAACTAACAATACATACATGATACATGCCAACTACTGAAATACCAGATAAAAATAACCATCAACCTCAAAGGAAACACTTACGGAGGGATAGCTGCAATAATCCTATTCCCATCAGGTGTTGGATTAATGCCCAATGGTGATGAGATAATAGCATTCTCAATAGACTTCATGGACTGTAGAGCAACAGATTAGAAATGAGTCAAAGGGATACTAAAAGCAGAAGCCCTACGCTATTTAAGTCCAAGGCAACAGGTAACAAACACATTAACATGACAATTGGTGTTTAGGCCTATAACAGAAACTTGAAAACAACACCAAACATATCTTCTGTGTACCATGCATTATTTTCAGGAAATTTTACTTGATCCTCCGGAAAACAAATTATTGATACAAAAACTGCATCTACTTGACAACAAATATACCGGCTGCAGCTAGTAAAATTTAAGGAAAGAGATTCTTCTTACAGTAGGATCATAAGGCATTATTGATAGAGTATGTGCATCCAGGACAGAAACAACGGCAATGCGATTCAATGCAACTTTAGCTCCTGCACTTTCCACCATGATATGGTCAAGCATGCCTGCAGAACAGATGTATTTTTATCATTAGCCGGAGAAACTGCACTGATCAACAAAAGGAAAATAAGAATACTATGGCAAAGGCAGAGGCGGCAATATAAGGTTACCAGGAGTAGCTCTTCCAGTCCGCAGTTTGCTCAGCTCTCGTGACAGTGCGATCACTGCAGCATCCATTTGTGCAGTGGCTGCTGATTTGACAGTTGGCCCAATGTCAGGAACAGCTTGAACAGTGTCTCCTCGATCATCCTCTACACAGCCACACACAAAGAAAATGTGATTGGTCCATCAAAGGCAATGCTTCTATAAGACCCTGGTGTAAGTACTAGTAACACACAACAGGAACCACTGAGTTACCATTTCACAACATCTAACAATCCAAGGAGGGGCGAGTGCGCAACTTACTCGATTTCTTCCCCTTTGCGAAGCCTCTTCGGGTCTCGAAGATAAAGAGCCGCCCTGGAGCCAATTCCCCGGCGCCCACAAGGGATCCCCCGGCTGGGAGGCGGTGCACGGTGGTGGAAGCGGAGGAGGCGGCCGCGGCGCGGACGGAGCGGGCGGCGAGGGCCGCGCCTCGGCGAAGGAGGAGGGCCATAAGGGCAGGGGTTGGGGGCTCCGCTGAGGCTGGTCAATAGAAGGCACAGGTGGTCAGGTTTCCTGTCAGCTACGCCGGCTAGAGGCAACGACGGCGGCGTGGCGGCGGCGGCGAGGGGGAAACAGAACAAAGAGAAGGTTTTGCAAACTTGTCCCGTTTCCGTGGGTTTTCACTCGTTTGCGGCCGAAACGAGAATGGACGCTTTGTTGTTCTATAAGTTGGGCTTTTTTTTTTTTTTAATGATCGCTGGATCTCCCGCAATGGGCTCTAGCAGCCCAAAATTCTAAGGATCCATTTATTTGGCCTTTTTATCCTAAAAAAATGACCACTTGATTTTTTTTTAAAAAAAGCACGGTTTTGGTGGGAATGTTATTGTGTCCTTGAGATGTCGTATGCTTTATATTTTGGAAGAGTGACTGGTATTTTTTTTAAAAGAGTAACCTCATATATTTCGCTATTAACTAAACTCATTTTGCTATGACCTCGAAAAAAATTCAAAGATGGAGTTCCGGACTTCCATGGACTTCTAAGGGATGATGACTCCAAGATCAAAGCGATGTCAAACAAATTCTGCAACGACATGGTCAAACTATTTGAGAATTTTTTATTTTCCTCCAATATCGAAGCAACTCAAACCTGTTGCTTCATGAAATGAATTATGTAGTTTAACATGAACGAATGGAATTATTATTAACTGCAAAATAAATCTGTAAGCATCGCATTAAAATTCAGATAGTTTCGTAATGGAGTCGTTGCGCAGAATTTGGTCAACGTCGAGCGTGTACAACAAGGACCGCAGAGTTTGGAGACGATCATGCTGGATTTGCTGTTCGTGCTCATTTCAGAGGATCGGAGTTCTTTTCTTTTGCATATTATTACAGTACTTTTTTTTTTTCGAGATAATAAAGATGACTGGACTTTGGAGGTTGATCCCGTAACTGCACACCGACGGAATAATAAGGAAAGAAAACGCGTAAATCAAATGTAACTTGGAAGCTACTGTGCAGAGCGGCCGCACTGACGCCAACGAAATGTAGCCGGTCCGGCATCGGCACGGCACGAACTCCAGCCTCATGATATCAGGGAATTCGATCAGGGGCCGCGACGGCGACCGCTGCTATGCCGGGACCGCGGACCGCAGGCACCATCGCACACAACGCGCCGCGCTGGCCCGGGCCGTGCGTCCTGTGCCAGAGCAAACCGCCCAGCCGTGCGCCCTCTTGAAGGCTGCGCCGCGAGCGCGATGCCGATGTCCATGCGGCAGAGGAGTCGGAGAAGTAGTTTTCGCAGCGGTCACCGCCAGCGGGCCGGGGGCCGCTCCGGTAGAGGCCACCCGCAGCGCACCCGTGCCGTACGTGACATGTCGTGCCACGAAGACCAAGCGCATACCGTGGCACGGTCTCGGCGCGTCAGTCGGAGCGCCCATCGTGCTCCAAGGCACTGCTGCACGCCAGCGACACGTTAGCCATGTCGCTGCATCAGCCACGCCCGCTGCAGGCGCTGGCAGGATGAGACGAGCAGACGACGTGAGCCATGGGGCGTCGTGGGTGCAGCGGCGCGCGCGGACTGCGGACTCGGTCCAAACACGTACACAATCCGGCCCGGAGGCTGGAGCTAACTCCCCGTCGCTGGGCCCCGCGACGAAGAAAATTCGCGCAGAGATGTCAGGCCGTGCTTCACATCATCGTTGGCCGCCCGCCCGTTTCCCGGTCTCTGAACTTTGTCCACCTCTGAGCGGCTGCTCTCCTGCTGCAGCGTTGCCGTCCACAGGACGGGGCGGGTTGAGAAAACTTGAGCGGAACCATCAGCGGATTCTGTGCGAGATACATAAACCGGCCGACAGCCACCGGTCGTTGCGTCCTGCTCACAACGCTGGCTAGGAGCTATAGCTGACCTCTGCAACCACCGAGCAGTCCCGGGTAGCTCCGGCTCGCTCAGAGATAAGAAAAGCAGGGAGCGACAGCCGCGACCGCGTGCGAGCGTGCTGTGCGTTGCGTGCGGCCGGCGATGGGGTGGTGGGAGAACGCTAAGAGCGTGTTCGGCGACCGCGGGGATGGCGGCAACGTCGGCTGCTTCCCCAGGATCGGGAGGAGGCACGCCAGGAACTCGTACGCTTTCCCGGCGGACCCTGCGAGCGGTACGTGTTCTGCTGGTCTCTACTTTCGCTCCGTTCTTCTCCTTTTGGGGGCTGTCACGGCCGTGTCTGTCCAGTACAGTTTATCTTTTCGATTCAGAATTTTTTGTCACTCTTTTGTTTTTGTTTGCTCCGATAGTCTGGCCTCTTAATTAGGTTTTAATAGGATTATCCTCATGCTCTGCAATCAGCACAAAAATTGCTTTTGTGTGTGTGTGTGGTGTGAGTGTGTGTTCCTTGCTCTGCTACGAAAATTCTGAAACCTGGCAGCACGACGAACCATTGGAACGAACATTCGGCGGCAGACGCCTTTGATAATTGAAAGCACTCTGCAGACATCCATGGCCCCACACAATATTAAGCTACTGACGCGCCGGACACTTTGTGTTTTGCTTCAGGGAAACGGAGAGGATCGCGCGGCCCCGTCCCGGAGGAGGTGATCACGGTGGAGGTGCCGGAGGTGCCGCTGCGGGAGCTGAACGAGATCACGGCGTCCTTCTCGGGCGACAAGCTGATCGGGCAGGGGTCCTACGCCAAGGTCTACCAGGCGACGCTGCGGAGCGGCAGGCTCGCCGTCGTGAAGCGGCTGGAGAAGCCCTCCAAGCACGCGTCCAACGTCGTCTTCCTCAAGCAGCTCGGGGTGGCGTCCAGGCTGCAGCACGACAACTTCGTCCGCCTGCTCGGGTACACCATCCATGGTGACCTCCGCGTGCTGGTCTACGAGTTCGCCACCATGGGCACCCTCTACGACGTCCTTCATGGTAGGCCTCCCAGCCACTCTTCGATTGCCAGCAGCTAGCACTGGCTGCCTTTACAGTTGACGATCGATCGGTTCATGCGCGCCATGACTAACTAACCAACCAACCAACCAACCACGCAGGGGACAGGGAGGTGCTGGGGCTGCCGCCGCCGGAGCAGGGCAGCGGCACCGGCAGGCCGGTGCTGAGCTGGATCCACCGCGTGCACATCGCGCTGGGCGCGGCGAGGGGGCTGGAGTACCTGCACGAGATGGTGCAGCCGGCGGTGACGCACAAGGACGTGCGCTCCACCAACGTGCTGCTGTTCGAGGGCTTCAGGGCCAAGATCGCCGACTACAACATGTTCAGCCAGGCCGCGGACATGGCCAGGCTCAACCGCTCCACGCACACGCTCGGCTCCTTCGGCTACCAGGCGCCCGAGTACGTGCTGCGCTGCTGCTGCTGCTGATGTCTGGGGTCGGGTCGGGTGGTTTCAATTCTGACGGATTATTCATGGTTGACCAAGGGGTTGTTCGTTCAGGTACGCCATGACGGGGCAGATGACGGACAAGAGCGACGTGTACAGCTTCGGCATCGTTCTCCTGGAGCTCCTGACGGGTAGGAAGCCGTTGGACCGGACGCTGCCGCAGGGCCAGCGCAGCCTGGTGAACTGGGTAAAAATTTAAATTATCGAAGTCGCGCCCTGTCTACACACAGTTATAGCAAAATAAGGGTCAGAATTTGTTAGTCGTACTACTTGTAGGTCACCCACCCCTGACCCTGAGGCCATTATTGGTTACGGGTTTCTGAAGGTAACCAAGATGCTAGACCACATCTCAATCAACCAAACAACGAAAAGAAATGCCAAAACCAAATCGGAATAATCGCAACCAGTTAATCTTTCCTAATCCTAATTATCAACCATTCTCTACGCATTCTCTTACCTAACGAGATTAGAGTCGAATGAGGTACTTTCCTAGACACAAAGTGGAGGATTTAGGTGACATTCAGTCACATTGACCGAGATGTGCTTTGTTTGTTCAGCTTCAAGAAGACCTGAAAGGAAAGTTCTAGCGCCCCGATTAAAAATTGATGGCGCTTGCCCTCCAAATGCTAATAATATTGTAAATCAAGAAAAGTTAAGTAGGCAGTAGCTATGATATCTTTGTGGTACTCCGCATGATCTAGTTGGGCACGAGAACAGCAGCAGGAGTAGAAATGCAGAATCAATCTTGTACTCGAAAAACAATGCTGCCACACATAGTACTCGTCTGTTATCTGTTATCAATAATACACCAAATGGCGAAAAAAAAAAGTCTGACGATTTCCTGATCATGTTGGTGCATCAGGCAACTCCGATGTTGACGGAAGACAGGGTTCAGGAGTGCATCGATCCGAAGCTTGGTGATCAGTATCCTCCTGCCGGAGCTCTCAAGGTCTCACTCTCGATCCATACATTATAACTTTTACACATGAAAACTTTTCTTCTGCCAGTAGTAGGGCTTGCGAACTTTGGCATGGCGCCAGAACCTAACCATGTCAACCTGGTTGTCACCTACAGCTCGGGCGAATCGCGGTGCAGTGCCTGCAGTACGATCCCACCTTCCGGCCGTCCATGGGCACGGTCGCCCGCGTGATCAACTACGCCGTCTTGCGAGACCAGCAGGGCGTCGTCTGATCTGATGCATCCAAAGTTTTGCCACTGTAGCTGTGAATATCATGCATGTCTTGCTGTGCCATGTTATGTAAGCTGGCCATGTTTGAGCAGCGGTTATATCTGTAGGCAGTCTATATACTATGAAAACTTGGAAGCAGCACAGAACGCTTGCAGTTACGGCCATGCATGAAACAATGGGCTAGTTTGTAATGACAATATATTTTTCATGAGAATAATTTGTGACGAGGCACAGAAAAAAGAAAAAACGAAAATTGCACAAGGACGGAGCTGGTCATGAAATCAGCTGGGTTTTCTCTTGACCCGCACGAGGTCTTCCCCTTGCAGGTTGATAAATCATGAAAAGTTGTATACTATCATTTTGCCCCGAAAAAGAGGGGAAAGAATTATGGTACATATAGCATTAGTACATTAGTTTTTGTATAAGGTCCTACTGTATATTGGCCCCAAATGTGGGGGTTATAAAACAAGAAAACATAGGAACAAGGTGGCCTGAATTCTGCATATATAGATATTTGTTTTTCTTATACAATTGGCAAGAGCATGTGTTCTCTCTTCTCTCGGCAAAAAGAATTTCTTCTATACCTACCTGCAGAACCAAATAAAACGACTTCATAAAAATCCTTATGAAAGATGTTCCTATGTAAGTTTAAAGTGCACTGCTAAAAGGACTTTGAACATGTAGATGAACTGTTGTACCGTTATACCAGCAAAGTAGGTTTATATTTTTCAGTGCCATCAAATTATCATTTAAATGCAGGTCACCAATGTCTCTCATACAAACCAAAGATTATAAGCATGAGATGTACCTCAAATATAATCTCAAATTGGCAGGAGTGGTTTTCTCTCCTCAGTTGCGCTAAGATGCCTTGCCTGAAACCAGTGCGCATAGGCATTAGAGACCACCTCCACAAAAGATGTCAGTTCTTGATTTATTCAGTCAAAAAATGAGCCACTTACATCATCAGCGGCACCAGCAGTCATATTTACAAAAGAAGACTCAGAGGATCTGTGAAACAGAAATCGTCTTATTAGGCTAGATGTTGGGCAACATTTAGCAGGTATCACAATGCATGCTAATATTTCAGTTATTATGCTATGCTCCTTTACCAGATCGAATTTTTTTGGTAGCATCTGAAATAGCCATGAGAACTAGTGAATTGTGTATGAAATAACATTTTTCTCGACCTCTTACCTATGATTATGTGCATCTCCCAGCTCAACTGCTCCAGCTGGCTTTTCATCCTTGACTTTGGCTAGTGGAGAGAAAAACTGAACCGAAATAGCTTTCATATAAGTTTAGTTGAGGGAAAACAATCTAAAGAATAAAGAGAAACAATTACCTGGTGCATTGAAATAAATACAATTGAGATGCCTAAGAGAAAGTTAACGGTCAAGGGTTGCCCCAAAAATGCAGCCGAAGTTAGACCAGTGAAAATTGTGGCAACAGTTGACGAGTACTTCTTCAAAATAGTGTCTGCAGTATTATTCCAGTCAATCATTCAGAACTGTGGTAAGAGGACATAATGGACGAAAAAAAGACAGACGAACAAGTATCATAAAAGTGAGATTTGTGGGCATATCTTCTGTTACCTGCATACTTGAAGAAGAAAGAAGAGAGAATGCCTTGAGCAGCATTGTTACAAATGAGAAACATTGTTGCCCTCGAATGCCCTCGAAGGATATCAAAACTCTCTGGGCCTGTAAACGAATAGGAGATAGTAAATCATACTTCATATCTCATACTGCAATAAACAACAGTCACAACCCACAAACCAAACATAAACACAGGATTCTCAGCTCCGGGTTTGCATATCATTGCAGCATTTGTGCATTAATTGACGCTACACAACAAACTCATCAATACATAAAGCTCTAAGCAAGACACCAGTAAATCATACCTCGTATCTCATACTGCAATAAACAACAGTCACAACCCACAACCCACAAACCAAACATAAACACAGGATTCTCAGCTTCGGGTTTGCATATCATTGCAGCATTTGTGCATTACAAATTGACACTATACAACAAACTCGTCAATACATAAAGCTCTAAGCAAGACACCATTGGCTTCCCATATAGTCAGTAGCGGACCCAGAGCTCGATTGGAGCCTGGGCAGATCAGTACTGGATCGCGTATACACGTGTATATACGTGCACAATAGTGGACCTAGAGCTGGATCGCGAACACAAGCATACTACAGATTCTTCTTTGCATCAGCGACGGAGCCCGGGCGGACCAGTGCCCATATTTTACCGCTGATTAATGCCTTACTTATCAGTAGAAAAAAGATAGATCTTTTCACACAGATACTGTACCTTGAAATATGACAGTCCCTAAGATGCCAAGGAAGTTGAAAATTGCACCATAGCCATATAAGAACAAATTCTGCAGATTACGTAAATGCTTAGTGGAATAAAGAAAAAGCATGGTCAAGAAATTGAGGAAACAACATGGTAGAGAAATGGTGTTTAATTTCCTTATCACATAAAGGTAAAAATTAGGAAAGCCAGCTGAATTTGTTTAAAATAAAAATCACCTGAAGGTATATGCTTGTATCAAACTGGCTTTTTAGAGCGTACTCATTGTAGACAGAGGCAAACGATGGAACAGAAACCTAAAAATTTACATGAATGTGTATACATGAGGTTCTGCATCCACCAATTGTTCAGATATATGAACATAAATAAAAAGATGAAATCAATCTGTGCAAACTTACAAAATTAGCGTATATGCGTATGCAATAGCAGTGACTGGAAGACCAAAAGCATTGGTTCCCTCAGGTATAGAGCATAGTTGATTGACACTGATTCCAATAAGCAATAGGGCAAGGGCCTCCCACTGATATGATATGATAAAACAGGGAGAACTAGACATTGCCAAGATAACTTTTCTTTATCAAAACAGCACAGAGGCCATGAAAAAACTGAATAAAAATGGATCTACTATATTAATCATAAGTGTTCCACTTAAAACACATAGATGAGACAATGTTTTTAGTTGCGTACAATCAGCCAGACTAAGATTATAACGTTACTCAAAGAAAATGCTATGATAATCCAATGATGACATCAGTCTTACTTGAATTATAGAGAATTTTCTTCTCATGATAATTTTTAGGAGAACAGCAATGACCAGCACCTAAATTGGACGTCAAAGAGTAGCAATATTAACAACCTTGTTTTTTTCATGCAAAGGAATTAGATGTGTCCACTCACTAAGAGTACTCACATATGCAGATGTGCTCATACTACAAGAACAAAACATGTGAAGTTGGAAGTACACTAGCAAGTACCTTCAGATTGCTTAGCATCTTTACAGTTGGGGGGGTTGAAGTATAACTGCGTTGGAAGTACAAAAGAACATCATACAGCAAGACCAAAAGCTAGTGAACACAATACCACATGAATGTCCAATATGTAACAGGATATGTTAGACTTGATAATATAAACACAAATGAACCTTGAAAACAAGTCGATTAAAATGTTTCATTCATCTGTTAACATGCCTTTATCTTTATCCTTTATTGACAGGGAGAAAGAGCAAAGACAGGTGAAAGAGCCATGAAAAAATATCTTCAAGAGATAAATCAGTATGATACAATAAGGTGATACCAATACCATTCACGTAATTTGGCAGGAATTCTTGTACACAAAAGTGCATATTTTTAACAGAAATAACTTGATAAAGTAGATAAAAAAGTATAGCCCTTTAAGTTCTAAATGTATATCACGTAAAAGTGTTTGCACCCTGAAATACAAGGGTACATACAAGTGAATGTTATCTCAGCCAGTTCAATGAACTTTACCTGCATGATAAACTTTAGGTAGTTGTTGATGGCATATAGGAGAGCTGGAACAGCTAAGAGTACATTATTACGGGCTGCCTACACAAGAAAACATGTCAGGACCAAATGATCAGGTGTCATGTCTCAAAAAGGAGGAAAAAAGAATAGAAAGCATAAAAACCACTTATATAATACAGGAAAGATGAAACAAGGCAGTAAGACACAAAGATTAGCCAAAAAATGAGCAGTGGTTCTCTAAAGGAAATGTAAACGAATATACAAAAAAAGACATGCTTGTCTAAGATGAGAACCAGAAGTCAAGTATCATATATGAGCACAGGTACATGTGTTGTCTTTTAGACGAGATAAAATCACCTGTACAAAGGTAGAAAGTGACAGAAGCGGCTTCTCCCCCACCTTTTGTTTTCTAGACTGCAAAATAGAATAGTAATAAAGTTAGGAAAAACACTTCCACACGATGAGATCTGCATGGAAGTCACTGGTCGTAATTGCTTACAATAAGTCAATAACTTCCCAGCTCCCCAAACCATAAGTAAAAAAGATTGATAATATAAAGCAGGGCTGTACACACCCAACATGAATAAAAGCACATACTCTTGAGGAAAGCATGAATGGCAAAAATAACTTTTGCAACCTCTGTCAAAAAGTTAACACTGATAGGACTGAACTGAAACTTCCCATCAACCTTCGACATGAAGACTAGGATAGGCTGCAAAACAAAGGTAACTGTTAGCAAAGTTGTGACAATACACATATTACAATGTGGTGCATGATTAACTATGCATGGGGTGCTAGAGAATTACTATCTACTTTGAAAACAACCTTACTCGGATCTACTAATAAATTTCAAGCAAAGCTAAGCAAGTAGAATTATCTATACTCATTCCCTGGTCTAGCTTTACCTACATGGGACTTGCTATATTCAAACAAGCATAGCATATGGGTAATGAACTGTAATGTATGCCATTATTGCTAGGAATAATGCTGTCAAACTGCCTGTCCAAGGATTTCATTGATTGGGCACTAAGACATAGTAAATAGTTAGGGAGAATGAACCACCTGGAGGCCAACCAAGATGCAGTCCCCAGACACGAGGAGGACATTAAGTGCACGGTACTTGGATGATATCTTGCTGCGGTGCTTGTCGTACGCCCTCGACACACTCCTGGGGCTCGGAACTGCCACCTTGGAGCGACAAACGCTGCATTCCAGCACGCCATTCCTTTGCATCCCTCCAACCGACCAGGATCAGCAGCCCAGACTGGGGTGAGCTCTGAACAGTCCCCGTCAATACCTGTAGCCAAAACACTGTAAGCAAGCTGAGTAATAACTAGCAGTTCCCTCTAAATTTCACAGCATTTTTGCTAGTCCATTCATCAAAACGCACGAATTTCATCAAAACGTATGATTACCCTGAAGGCTGAAAACGTGAACGGCAATATAAGCAGCCGTCAGCAACTAGCTACCCACACCAGATCAACAGAAAACCCAATAGCGCCAGTAACTCAAGCACAAATGGACTAAAAACCGCGGACACAGCTAATTCACGATCATATGCCGCCTCCGCGTCCTATAACTCATCGCGTCCAATCAACAGCCACGAACAAAATAACTCCGAAAAGTAGCAGAAACAGTCAGACACAGCGAAGAGAATCGGAAAAAAAAAAAAAAGAACAGCGAAGAGATCTGAGAGCGCTGGCGCGAGATTGTACCGCAGACTCACGGGAAGATTCGGAAACGCGGTGGCGAGATCTCGCGGCGACGTGGATCTAGTCACCGGCTCACCGCGGGGGCGCGCGCGCGCGGCGAATCCCGCTAGGCGGGGCCGGTGCAGGCTCCGCTACCGGCACGCTTCCGCTCGCACGCCGCGTACGTTTTTCTCGTGGTCTGGCGCTTTTGAGCTCGAGGAAAATGCTTGGAAGACCCTGCGCTTTGCACGTTTATTACGCTTTTCCACTTCTCCGGAGTTATTGGATAAAGAAATTTTTTGTACTCTTTCATGAGATGTCTCTAGTCATGTCTGCTAGTACTATTGTTCTTTAATCGGTCCTCTCTACCGCTTGCTTTCACAACACTATCACTTTTGTGGATACTTTTTTTATTAATTAATGTATAACGTCCTCATGGTTAGCGTTGGTACGTATTGTAATTGTTATTGTCTTTGCTGGTGTTAATAATCTAGCTTAGCTTTAGTTAGAGGGACTTGACTCACTAGTAGATGGACCAAATGATTCAAATCCTCATTTGTTAAATTATATGAGTTCTCGGGCATAGCGCCACATCACTTAGATATTGTAATGATCATAGTACCATTGAGATTATTGAAATAACTCTATATAGAGATGATAAAATGAATGGGCATTGTGTGTCATAGTCTTTGGTTTAGAGTCAGATAGAGATAATGCGACTTCTCTCATGATTCAGGCTCATCTTGCCCCTAGAAAACTCACGGATGGAGTCGTCCCCATGTGCATGAGCGTTGTATGCGCATGTGAGGAGTGCAGGCTAGGTTGTGGTCAAAGGCCGATGTGTTGAGGGAGAAGTGACCATCGACGGAGCGGGAAAGGAAGAGGGAAGCGCGTGGCCGATGTCACCTATGAAGGAGGGGAGGAAGAGTAGTGTGTGACACATGTGTGGCGGTGCAAGAGCATGGGAGTGGATTTGCGCGACAATGTTGAGGTCAGTGATGGAGATCGAGCGATGCTCTGTCATGCATCTTCACGTGTGTGTAGGGAAATAAAGATGGATGAGAAAGAAGAAATAAAATGAAGAAGAGGAGACTAACAGGTGGGTTCCACAAGTAAGATATTTTATTTCACCTTGGTGTCTCCAAACTAAACAGGAAATGAGACAATGTTATCCTTATTTAACCAAACATGAGACGAGATCACTCTATCTCTAAAAACAGGGACCATTGTCTCTATGTCTCGATAACCTTACATGTTGTAATAACTTTTATTTTGAAATCACTGATGAAAGGGAATAACTATCGCATACATGGTAAAGCAATTTTGTTCGCTATAAGCCCATAACAAGCACTACGTTTGAAAATATAAATGGGAAAACAGGTACAAGTATATAAATACTCCATCCGTTCAAAATTATAGTTCACTTTGACTTTTTTGGTGTATGCATTTTGTTATGTATCTAGATATATTATTTATTTAGGTATATAGCAAAATATATGCACCAAAAAAATTAAAACAAACTATAATTTGGAACGAAGGGAGTATAAGATATGCAAGGAGGGAGGAGCAAAAGATGATGCCGAGCCGGTTCTTCATGTCTTCCTTGGTCTCTGGCAGTTGTTGACCTGTCTCTTTTTGCCCGTCGCGTTCACAAGCAATTTGCAGCTCGTGCAAGCTACTGGCGCTTCTTTCAGTGATATGTACCCCTTTTGAGCACGTTGCCGGCGTTCCATTTCAAACACTATTTGCATGTTAGGTCCAGGTCCAAACACACCGGGATCCGGGAGTATTAATGCAAAAGAATATTCTTGAGTATCCTACCTATATATGTTTCTTCTTTTTAAAGAAAAAGGGAGCCAAAAGCCTATATATGACGCTAACAACCGTTATAGCAGCATTACCTTTTTCTCAGTGCTCATGCGATCCGCTTTGATGCGTTAGCTTGCAATTTTTGGTTTTTTATTAATATTCATTTTGATCCTTAACTACCGTCCAAGACTTAGTTTTATCTCCGAACATTCAAAATGGTTATTTTTAAATTCTCAAAATTATAAATCGTATTGAGAATTTATGGACAAAACCTTATTCACAAGCATCGCAAAAGATGACACTTCGAACGGTGGTGAATCAGACTATAGGATACTAACAGCCATTATCGGAGGTCTGTGAGTTTTGTGATGGTTCATCAAAGGGGAGGAAAAATTCCCTTTTTCTTAAAAAAAGCTAATAAAAAGAGAGAGATGAGTATGAAACTATGAATCAGAAGGGTTTCCCGCCACGAAAGCAGGATTTGACGGTGAACACGGAACGAAGTTAGCAATTTGCAAAACACGATTAACATCATACCATCGTTTACTCGATTACCAACTTTTTGACGCCAATACTCGATTACCAAATTAAGGGGATGGTTAGGTATCGCTTGTGGGGAAGCATTAGAATTCAGAGAGCATCCGTAGGCAAATTGAAAAGATAAACAGAGACACTGAGACAGCATAGCAGCAATTTGTTTGTTTGTTTTTTTTTTAGAATTACTTTGTTTGCCAATTGGCTGGGCCTCGCGTGGTGGGCCGTATTGAACTGGGCCAGGTATGTTTCTGTGTTCGTTCGACGCACCCAAACGAGACCCATCGAACGGCCCGCAACCGCGTAGTCTGGACTGGACAGCAGGACCGGACTCTGGAAGGAGCCCGTCGGGCCCGGACCAGCAGCTCCCAAAAC
>JALGXP010000904.1:0-20434 GCA_023333625.1 Bothriochloa decipiens
AGATAAGTGCTTGTTGCTTGCATTTTGTCAGATACATATTTTTTTTTTCAGCTCATTTGGTAGCCATAGAAATCTTAAACTGATCCAGTTGTTTCTTGCAACACATTTTGTTTACTTGATCACTCTGTTTGGTTAGCACTTTTGAATCTTTATCTATTCAGTACTTGTTTTACCATAGTATTCAGTCATGTGTTGCGAAATAAGATGAGAAAGAGAGAGGAGTAATGGGGTGGATTAGCCAAGTATGACGTTCGATGTTCTCCTATAAACATTTTAATTAATTAATTTTAGCAAACAAGTGATTACACTGGTTATAGCCGTACTATGTAACCTCTGAAATACACTGCGAAAGCAATATAATCAAGCCTGTCGATATGCCCGTTTAAATTGCAATATGTAAATTTATTTAGTTGGTTTAATGTCAATACTTTTTTCATGCTATTATTGCTTCCACTTTAACTACAACTAGCTCCTGAACTGAAATGCAATTCGTCCCAAATGCATGGATTGCTATATGTTAAAGATGCACACTGAACCACTATAATAATGTACTGTTTTCAAAAACTACATGTGGTCATCTCTCTATGTTTTGATAACTTGTGTTTGTATTTCAGCCATTGAACAAGTTGGATGCAAAGGCACTGGTGATACAAGCATGCCGATGAAGAAGCGCAAGTTGAATACTAGAATAGATTGGCTATATTCAAGCAAATACGCGGTTGTAAAGTCAATCTGTTTACTTATCTATTATATGAAATGAAGTATCTATTATATGAAATGAAGCTAGTAGCTGATGCTTATCTCAGGCACACACTGACCTGGGAATATAGTTTCAGAGAACATAACAAATCTTCTGGTTTCAGCTGGTAACTTTGTTGTTGTTTTGGCCATTCAACACTCATACTTATCTAGCTATCATCTTCAATCTGTGTTGTTTGGATGTAGTTACAGTTTCTCATACAAACCAATGTGGCCTTAAGTTGTTGAAAAGCTATGAATTTCCTGTACACGTTTCTTTTTTCTTTGAAGAGGTGTGCACGTACGGACAATTAAAATTTGATTGGGTTGGATACGAATAATTTCAATTGAATGGTCAATGTGTTTGCCCAAACATTGCCCAATGGCATCGATTGATGCATGACAAATGCTAAAATACCCTAGGTTTTAAAATGACTTGTGTACAGTTTGCACTTGCCGTATATATGTTGGAATCGGCAGAGAAAAGCACCAAGACATGTAGTCTGCACGACAAAAAACTATGACAGTAGACATGTAGTCATCACGACAAAAGCTACAACAGTATTCAGATAATCAACCACGACAGTTAGTACATAAGACTATCCGTACTTATATAACTCTATATTTATACTCTATTCATCCTATTCATTCTTTATAACGTACTCTATTTCAATTCTTCCACGCTCGTGATCTTTATATCAACTACCGTTTCGTGGGTCCCACAATTTAGGATTTTTTTATCCCTTCCTCCCCAGCGCTCTCCATCTTCTCCCTCCCGAAAGCAGCAGCACGGGCCAACGCCGCCGCCCACCGCGCCCTTCCTCCCCAGCCCTCTCCATTTTCTCCCTCCCATCTATTTCTCCACGGTCAAGTCGGAGCCCATCCGTAGGCGACGAGGCGTGTGTCGGCGGCGAGCTGGGCGAGGTCGGCGGCGGTGACGGTGGCCTCTTCCCTGGGCGGCGCGGCCCTCTGCTCGACGCCAGCGAGCCCGCCGTCGCCGGCCGTGGACGCGGGTGGTCCAAGAGCGCAGAGGGCGAGCTCCGGATTCGCTGCCTCGCCCTCCTCCGGTCCCTCCTCCTGCTCCTCCTGCCGCTCTGCCCCGGCCGCAAGCACTAGCACCGGGCGGCAAGCACCAGGACCTGGACACAGTACGTAAGGTTTTCCCAATTTGATTAATTGAATTCAATTTTAATCTTCTGAAATTATGCGTTGGCAAATTGCAATTCAGCTTGTTGGATGTAGTATATTCAATCACTAAAATGATTTTACATTATATTGAAGAGGTAGTATATATATTGACATTGTAGGTATGTAGATTGAAGTTTTTTTTCTTGACAACAATATGTAGATTGAAGGTTGAATGTTGTAGTGGAGAAGCAGAGTTGTACCTCAGTCTGTCAGCAACGCCATGGATGCCTACTCGACCTCCTATCTCAGACAATGGATGGAGGAGGAGGAAGAAGATGACATTATTTTCATGGCTGATGATGATGAAGCGGAGTTTGCGACATACACCCACCTCCTTGAAGCCGAGAGGTCTAGCAGGCGTCGTCGATCTGATGCGCCACCAAAGGTCATTCGACAGAGGGACCTTCGTTCCGGTCATAGGAGGATCAAAGCCGACTACTTTGGTGCAAATCCTGTATACAATGACAAACAGTTCCGTCGAAGGTAATGTTCAGTACATTGGCAATATGGATCACTCAATGCCGTATGGTTGCTCATACCTTAACTATTATTGCAGGTTCCGGATGCAGCGCCATTTATTCAAGCGCATTAAGGAAGTGGTTAAAAATCATGATCATTACTTCCAAAGGAGGGCTGATGCTACTGGCAAGAAAGGACTATCGGCTCTGCAGAAGTGCGTCGCTGCTATACGCATTCTCGCTTACGGTATCCCTGCAGATGTCGTAGATGAGTATGTGCGTATTGGTGAATCAACTGCTCGGAAATCTTTGCGACATTTCTGTCGGGCTGTCATCGAGGTTTTCGAGCCACGTTACCTAAGGGCACCCAATGCTGCCGATGTAGCTAGGCTTCTTCAGGAGGGCGAGGAATGTGGGTTCCCGGGGATGCTAGGTAGCATTGACTGCATGCACTGGGAGTGGAAAAACTGTCCAATAGCTTGGAAGGGTCAGTTCATGGGCAGGGGGAAGCATCCAACAATGATCTTAGAGGCGGTTGCATCGCATGATCTATGGATTTGGCATGCTTACTTCGGCATGCCTGGTAGTAACAACGACATTAACGTCCTTCATAGATCCCTGGTATTCTCGGCTCAGGTAAGGGGTCGTTCATGCCCCGTCTCGTTTGAAGTCAATGGAAGGACATATGACATGGGGTACTACCTTGGCGATGGGATTTTCCCTGAGTGGGCGGGCTTTGTTAAGAGTATCCGTTACCCAATGGATGAGAAGCACCAACACTTTGCCACCCAACAGGAAAGTGCACGCAAGGATATTGAGCGTGCTTTTGGTGTCTTGCAGTCTTGATTTGCGGTGATCCGAGGACCCGCGTATGGTTGGGACCGTTCACAGCTCAACGATATCATGATGACTTGCATTATTTTGCATAACATGATTGTGGAGGATGAACAACACAATGCTGGTGATGTTGATTTCACTGGTATCAGAGATGTAGCAGTTCCATACAACAACAGTCCTGATCGTGAGGCATTTGTTGCTGCACTCCATAAGCTTCATGACAAAGGCACACACTACCAACTACAATCTGATCTCATCGAGCACCACTAGATGAGGTGGGGATCTCAGCAGCAGTACTGAGTCTACGAATACTACAAGGTCTGCTTGCCCTTTTAGTTCATTTTGCTGTAGGCCTGTGCATTTGTGCCAATTCATGATGAAGTTATTTTTCTATGCTGCAGGCTTGTGCATTTGTGCAGATGATGGTGCTGGAAGCACAGATGAAACTCCATCTGTTATTGTCCATTTAGTTTCTGGACTTGTAAGCCACTAGTACAAGTAGTGTGTGTTCCTATGAATCCATCTATTATTGTCCATTTAGTTTCTGGACTTGTAAACCACTAGTACAAGTAGTGTGTGTTCCTGTGACTAGTACGATTAGGGTGTGCATGGTCAGGGGCCTGATCAGAGAGGATGCTGGGTTTGCTCCTTATGAGAAGCGTCTCACTGAGCTTCTGAAGGTTGGCAAGGACATGCGTGCTCTGAAGGTTGACAAGAGAAAGCTTGGAACTCACAAGATCGGCTGGTACGCACACTGATAAGAAGGAATAGAGCATTTCAATTTCATGACGCTGGAAGTGAAATATTGTGGTGTTAATTATCTACCTCCTGTTTTCCGTGCCTGTAGAACCTAATAGACATGTTAAACTATCTGTCAGTGAAATATTGTGTTGTTAGTTATGTATTGAACCACCTCATGGTTTATCTGTCAGTGACATATTGTGTTGTTAAACTATCTGTCAGTGAAATTTCTAATTCAGCTTAGAACAGATGATCGGTTTATATTTCCACTGCTGCTTGAGGTACATTTTTCGAAAAGTCTCCAGCAGAGAGCAAGTTAGATGGAAAAAATGAGTCAATTCTAGTTACCCATTTCATATGAAAGAGCAATAAGGTATGAAATCAATTTTGCAGAAGCATGAAAAACAATAAGCCTCCATGTCACCGCATATTTTGAGGAGCATACCTGACAACTTAAGTGATCACAATATTTCTTAGCATGGACTATGGAAACATTCACATGATGGAAGACTACAAAGATTTATGAAGAAACCTGCATCTCAGAATTTAATTTTGAAAAAATTGGACAGCATGTCCCCATAACTGTTTGATTGAGGGGTCACAGAATGCATGGTATACAAATGAGATGATTGAACAGCCATATACAAGTGCATACACACATGGTCAATTTCATACAGGATTAATCTGAGTCCAACTCAACAGGGCTATTGTTCAAATGCCAAATAAACAATCGAAGTACACAAGGTGATTGTTCTCATGATAAATAAATTACAGTTCAAATAATCAAATGCCAAATAAATGTTCTCATAACAAATAAATGTTCTCATAACAAATAAATTACAGTCCGAATACACAAATGAACTCTCCGGGCCCTTCTTTCCTTTGGCGCCTTGCCACGTGCTTCTCCAATATGTCTTGCTGACTAATCTGGTAGTACGTACGCAGAGGTGGTGGGCATGCACCTAGATCAATGCCGAGGATCCTTTCATCTTCTTTCTTCTCCTCTCTGATCTTTTCTTCTTCCTGCCTGCGCTTTTCAACCTCGTGCTGCTCACGCATCAACTGAAGCTTGGACTGCTCAATCTGTACCAATGCTTCATTGTGTCTTCGTACTTCCTCGAAGCGTCGCTCATCGATGGAGGCAAGCTGCTGGAAACGTTCACTTCGACGCATAGATTCCTCTTGCATCATAGTATTTCTTTGTAACCAGGCGTATCGACGATGTGGCACCGAGGGCTGCTCGACAGAGGGGTGGCAGTGGAGAGGGTGCCAGGGGTGGTGGTGCCATGGCTGCGGGTTCCAAGGTGCATGTACGGCCGACGGGCCCATGCACACCCACCGTCGTGCCCGTAGTCGCCGCTCCAGCCAGCGAGACATCGCAGGCGAAAGGAAAAGCAGGGGGTGGTTAGCGCCAACCAGGCTTCCATGGTTTGGCAGACGCGATCTACTCGTCCTGGGGCTGGAGAATCGATCGCGCACCCAACCAAGAAATCAGATCAAGGAACACCGACCTCTGTAGATCTGATGGCCACCTGGAGGGATTTGGCCTGGACCGTCATCCTCGAAGGTCTACTGCCATCGCTCGGCGACGAGCCCCCATGCATGCCATGGGGGGGGTCGTCTCGTGAGCCGGCGACACGTCTGGTGGCTAGTGCAGATTCGTAGCCTTTGTCTGCAGGCGCATCAAGGGTTTTCCTAACGGGTGTTGAAGAAGGCTGCCACCCCACTACTATAGGTGCCCACAACACGTCTGTTGCGGACCAGGGTCTTCGAACCCTCGTCCAGGTTTCCCCTCAGGAGCGCACGGATAGCGGCACAGCCGCTCGCCAACATCCCGGTCACCAGGCGAGGGGAAGCCCTTGTCACACAATGGCTAGGGCTACTTGAGGAAAGAACGATGGAGGAGGCCAAGCGGGAGTTCGAGGCCATGTTCGGCGACAACCCCGTTGACTCGGACACCAAGTCGATGCGGGAACTCATCCCCAACCTGCATGCACACGACAACCTCGCGGGCAATGCGGCACCCGCGCATGAGCGCCACCTTCGATCCACGGGTCCATGTCGGTGCTCGCACTCTAGGTTGTCTAATTTGTGAGTAATCGGCTTAGGAGGAAATGTATGGGAGAGGAGTTTTATGTAATATCTTAACTCTCAGGAACGCATGAAAATGTGGGTGTAAGAACTCTTTTCTACTTAAATACAAAGATGCACAAGTCTTTTGTATATTCGAGGGAGGATAGGCACCAGGCAGCCCCAGCCGCCAGCCCCCAGGAGGCCAGGACAAGTTGAGAACTGATCCCCTATTCCCCTCTGCCCTATCCGATTCCTCTTTTATTTTTTCACTCAAGATCTGATTTGTGCAAAGCTAAGAACTGAGCTTGAAGATTTCATGGATGAAGTCAAACATGATGAAGAATTTTGCTCTTGTATTGATCTTGGTGGCCTTGCTGAGAAGATGGTTAAAACTGATAGACATACATGTTTCCCTTTGGTGTATCTCCTCATTGAGCTTGCATTGATGTTGCCTGTGGCAACAACAACAACAACAGTTGAAAGAGCCTTCTCTACTATAAATATTATCAAGACCAATAGGAGGAATAAAATAAATGATGATTGGATGAATAATAGCATGCTATGCTATATTGAGTGGGATTTGTTTGAATCCAATGAAGATGATAAAATTTTAAAGAGCTTTCAAGGCTTAACAATCGTAAAATAAACTTGCCACCGAAGGTCCCAAGGTGCATATTGTTTTAGTACTTTTCTTTGTGTTTGTTATCTTAGTTATTAAAGAAGTGTTTGACATTTAAAAATTATGTAGTATTGAGCGTGGCGGTTCAAGTAGTCTTGGTTCAAGTGGTGTGAATTCTTGAAGATGGAAGACTCCTTGTATTTGATACTTTTCTATGTTTATTACCATAATTTCATGTATCTTCGACTCTTGAGCACTTTGAATCAATTATCATAATTCTATGCTTATTAGCGTACCGTGTTCAACGAGCAAATTTTTTTGGCCTATGTTATTTAGCCCCTCTTGTTCTATTTTTGGATCTGCCACTCCTGCCTATCAAAAGTACAGTTTTTCTTGGTCAACCATTTAAAATTGCATATGTGCACCTCTTGGAATATACATGCATCCTGGGCAGGCATGGCATGCAACTTGGCAGCTATATATACATCGCTGGCCGCCAGCTGAACTAGCTGGGTGCCACGAAGGACGATCGTGGAGAAGTTTCCGGCGGCCACCGTACTTGTGCCACAAAGGACGGCAACATCTACGTAGTATAAATGGTCAAACGGCCCAGGCTCTATGACCGCTGTTTTGGCCCAGCGTCGTCCCTGCCTAGATAGGACATATGTCGTCCTGACGTTATTTATCATGCTCGTGCCGACCGGCCCATTAGGCGGGCGTGCCTTGGCCACTCAGCCTGCATTACATAACAGCCCAATTGGCTTTCATTCAATGATACTCCGCAGCATCGGTGGTGGTAATAGCCACTCCTCCGCCGGATGTGGACGGGATACAAGCTTTGCACATTCATGAGATAAATTATTACAACATCTATAAGCGAAAATCAAAGTAATATCCTCTAAGCTCCGACTGAGACCTTCGATCTGCTGTAGGAGAGGGCCAACTTCCGAGTTTTGGTGCCGACGATTCTCCCACATATTAGCAAGAACCTGGCAATCCATTTCCAGGATTAGATGCTGAACTCCGCGATCAAGGATGAACTGGATTCCATCCCGGCGGCATGTTGTCGCTTCAGAGGATAAGGCACTGAGACAATGGTCATACCACCTTGCCTTCCCGCCACAGACTCGCCCAGCTTCATCTCTGAGAACCATTCCAGTGGCCCCTCGTCCTTTTTCGATGATAAATGAAGCGTCCACATTGCATTTGATCCAGCCCGGTGGTGGACATTGCCAATGCTGCAGCCCCCTCGTTGGCCCTTTGGTTGTGCTCGGCTGTGAGAGTTGCCACAAATCAAAAGCAATATCCTTAGCCCATTCTACTGCCTTCCTCACTGGAATTTCCAATTCACCATGTTTCCAAGTCTGTGGGTGTAACTTCGGCATTAATTTTGACTCCCGCAGAGCCCGGGTGTGCTCCCAAAAACGTGCACTCCAGCTGACTATCTTTTAGGGCCATGCAGAGAAACTCTTATTCTCTCATTTCTCCTTATCATAGAGTTCGTGGAGCTGTTTTTCTTTTTTCCTTCCCCTGCTCTGCTCTCACCGGCCGGTTACACTGCCGGCCTCTAAAAATAGATTTTAGCCACCTCTAAAAATCATTTGTACAGTAGTACGTGGAAGTTTTGTATGGGCCACAATTCACTAGCTTATCCATACTTTTCTATTGAGTTCGGTTTTCAGACCAAACTTTGGATATGTGTTCTTAGAATGCCCAACAACATGTTCACATAGCACGCGAGGAGAAGTTCAAAGAATATGTATTCCGAAGTACAAGTTCACTTAAACCCAACGTATCCATGGAGGAGGTGTGAGTGACTTCTGAATGTCAAGCTCTGTATCTAGGTCGTCTCTTTCAACCATTTTTCTCCAAGCCACTAGATCTTTTCCTTGCGAGGAAATATCCCTCACAAATTCATCATAAGCAAGGGAGCACCGGGCGCCACCGAATAATCACCTAGAAAGCTTCTCCTTCAAATGTAACAAATGTACAACCGAGATTCTTGAGTTATCACAAGTGCTCAAGGCTATGGACTGTCCATACATGCTCATTAAGGCTCTTAAACTTCAAATCTCTCTCTCTCTCTCTCAACTTTGATTTTTTAAGCCAAATCACTCAAGCCCCCAAAAGATTCACCAAAATGATATAAGCAGACAGACAGCTTTTGTAACCTGAAGAAATCACAAAAATAATCAAACAATGCAACTAGAAAATGGATGTACAAAAAAAAACACTGATTCAATTCATGGTCTTTCATTTTTTTTTATCTCCGTTGCATGACAAGGCACAAGAATAATGTGTTGAAACTGAATCTAGACAGTGGACAAGTCAGCCTTATTATTCCGAACAGGTCCCAAAATACAAGGTAGCCGCAGCCGCTCCTGAGGTTCTTTCTCATAAATATATATATAGTCCCATATAAGATGACAAATTATTTCTGTAACCAAGATTCTTTCACATATATGAAATAACCAAGACTTTCTCAAAATAAATGACCAAGATTGAAAAGCATCTCAAATTATTTCTGTAATTATTTTCCAGGGAGGCGAGAGGGACCATGGCCTGAAAATCTTCCACCAGTCCGTCCACCGCACTTGTACCATCAAGGAAAAAAATCCATATTACATCCCTCAATTTTCGTGAAAGTCCAATTTTCATCCCTGAACGTCAAAATCGGGCAAAACACCTCCCTTAACTTTTAAATCCATTCATCTTATCGCTCAGGCCTGTTACAAAGTCATTTTAAAGATGATTTTGTCATTTTCTTTTTTATTTACTTTGGATGAATCTTTAAAGAAATCACAGTAAATTATTAGAAAAACATAAACAAGACAATCCAATTTTGATGGACTGTGCATGAGTATATCTACAAACTAAACATATATTATGGTATGCTTTAGTACAAATTTTTTTCAGCTTTAGATCTATGTTTTTTTGTAACTAATTAGAATAATTTATATATGCAGTTTCTATGGTCCAATTGTGGTGAAATTTTATGGAGAGTTAATTATTGTATGCTTGAACTGTAATAAAAATTTCTTATTTGTTGAATCAAGTATAACTTAATTATAAATTTACTTTTATTTAATAATAAGCATAAATATATAATTAAGTTATACATGAGCAGAGTTGGGGGAGGTATTTTTGGCTGGATTTTTAGTTTATAGGAAGGAAAAACAAACTTTTGCAAAAGTTGAGAATGTAATGTGAACTTTTTTCTATGATGAATGAGGACAACATCCATACTGGTCAAACAACCAAGGCTTAATGGCCCGCTGTTTTGACATATCTATGGTTCTCATGCCGGACCGCTGGGCATGCCGGCTACTCCACCGGCATGCCAGCCCAACCTAGCCCAATTAGATGGCCTGAGGATGCACCCACTATATTATACTATATAAAATTCACTGTCACCGTCGGTTGCTCCAAGCCTCTAAAGTCGTTTATGATGCTCATGACCACATCAGTGAAACGTTGGTTTGTGTTATGAATCATTGGTGAAAATGGGTTTGACTAATAAAGCCAGTTGGTAACGCAAACTGTTGGTGATAATCCATCATCATTGCCAGTTTGTGTGATTGCCCCATTTTTACTACCGGTACATAGTGTATACCCAAAGTGGAAATCAGTTTTCCAACAATTTAACTTATGTGTCGGGGTGATGACCATGTTTTTTTACACTAAAATGTGGGGGAGATTCCCATAGTATAATTTTATATTAAATTTAACTGAGAGTCCACGGGGGTATAAATTAACTGAAGGCATCTAACCAAAAGAGAAAAAAAGAATAATCTAAGATCGTCCTTGAATCTAACTGATCGCAAATAACACTGTTTTTTTTTTAAAATTTGCTAGCCACATCACTTGCTTTGACAAACCTCACTGTTAAAGGCAAGCAGTTTTTAAGAAGTTGATGGAGTTCCAGCATTGCATTGCAAACAGACAGAGAGATGATCAATGTCTTCTTCTAGGCCACTGCTGCACAGAACACATAGGGCGGCATCTTGGATGTTCGATCAGGGGTGCCCTCGGCAAAGCATCTTTTTTGTGTTTAATAAGTCAATAAGAATCAACCATGCAAAGAACTTGACCCTCAGTGTGCCGCTAGACTTACAGAGTGCTCTGTAGAATGGATGGATCTCTACACTCCACTGGTGATGACCATGTTGCAGCACAATAAAACTAATATCTTCTTCAAATTAAGTCGGATCAAGATGAAATTATATATCAAACTAATGTCTTCTACTGCATTTGGCAGAAAAAAACTGACTTGAAATGTAATAAACTTCTATTGAGTTCTGTTTCAAACCAAGCTTTGGAGAAGTGCTCTTAAAATGGCCCACAATACGTTTACATAGCATCTGCAGCCACAGACAAGTACACTCAACTAGATGAAAGCAGAAGCATAAGTGCGAGATAGAAATGTAAATGTGAGGCAAACCGAGATGGGGACAGAAGAATTCATATTCCGAAGTACAAGTTCACCTTAATAACTCTATATATCCATTGAGGAGACTGAGGGACTTCTGAAGATGAAGCTCTAGGGATGTCTCTTTCAACCATTTTACTCGAATTCACCAGATCGATGATCTTTTTTCCTTGCGGGGCAAGATCCCTCACAAATTGTCATGTGAATTTAATTTGTCACAAGCAAAGGATCGGAGCACCAGACGCCACCTATCTAATCATCTAGGGATCGGAGCACCAGACGCCACCTATCTAATCATTTAGAAGGCTTCACCTCCAAATGTAATAAATGCATAACCGAAGTTCTTGTTATTATCACAATTGCCCAAGCACATGGTATGTCCATATATACAAGCTTACTAAGCCTCTCAAACTTAAAATTTCTCAACAAACTAAATTTATTTAACCCAAATCAATCGTCTCCAAACAATCAGCAAAATATTATATAGTAGACAAGCAGCTGTTTGTAACCTGAAGAAATTACAAAAAACAATCCAATAATGCAACTAGAAAATGGATGTACAAAAAAAGAAACGCAGATTCAGTAGTAATTTTTTGATGGTATATGTACAACAAAGCCTTGCCCTAGTTGCTTATATATAAAGAACAGTACAATATATATGGGGATAATTAACAATCCCTGTGAAATACAAGCATTACACAAATGTAACCAGACTTTAGAAATTATTTGGGGTTTTTTTGTAATACAATGGCACGCAACAGCTCATTTGATTTCGACTAAGTGTTGACAATTTATGGAATTCGTTCCATGCATGATACAAACAATATATCATCAATAACATAGTCACAATTCATTGTTTATCTCTTATTGACGTCGTGCTTATACTCTCATAGATGTTTTCCCCATTATTGAGCATCTTCATGGAAAAACCTCAATGATTGAATGAAAACCTAATATTGGTGTGATCTTGTAATCACTGAACCCAGCTTTTGAAAAGATTTTTCTCCATTCGTGCTCCTCTCGTTCAGACCCACCATATCGCATCATGTACATATCAAATAGCACTTGTGTCTCTTTGACAACTTTATCCACTGATCCATAGCCGACCACAACACTCACAATGATCACTTTACCTCCAGCATCTCTGGCGGGAATTGCTCTCTTGCACTGTTGAAGTATCTTGACACTGCAACAATGCAAAACATGCTGAAACATTACATATACATAGACATCATTTATCCACATGGATATTCCATAATGATGAGGAATAAATATATATATTTACCTTTAGGAAAACAGCATCTGCAGGTGGAATAGACTCGAACATGTCACCGGCGATGAACTGCACCGTGCTACGAACATCATCAGTGCTAGCTGGCACCTTCATTATCACTTGTTCGAGGTCTAGTACACTGCACTTGATGTGCGGAAAGGCCGTAGCGATAGCCATAGCGGCTGCACCATGGCCCCCTCCAACATCAACCAGCGAGGTGAGCCCGCTGAAGATACTATTGGCGCCTCTGCAGGTATCGTTCAGCATGATGTCCATAACCAAGCTGGTGTCCGCAACACAGCCTTCGTTCGTGTCTCTGTTGTAGGCGGCGTCGTTCTTGGTCAAGGTCCATGGAGGCACACCAAGTGCCATCTCGAAGAGGGTCGTGTTTCCGGCGTCTCTGGACCACTCTTGCAAGCTGAAGAAGGTGGAGACGGACGTGCTAGGGCGCGCCACGAGCCGGAGCAGTGCTGACATGTCAAGCGAGGGCGGGGCGGCGCCTGATGCACCCTTGTTGCTGATGAGGACGCTGGACACGGGGGTTAGCGTGTAGACGGTCTCACTCTCACCATGGTCATCGTTGTCGTCGTCATCTGCAGCTCGCTGACGCTGCTTGTCGGCAGTGTCAAAGATGCCGAAGCAGGTAAGCATGCGCATGAGCCGCTGGAGGTGCGAGCGCTTGGCGGGGTGGACACCTGTGTCGCTGACGAGGTCAGAGATGGTAGCTGCACCACCGCGGCGGTGGATGGCGCCGGGGATGCCTAGTTCAACGGCGCACAGCAACGCCGAGGACTTGATGTGACGAAGGCCGTGGTGATACAGCTCCACGAACGTTTGGTGCTGAAGGTTGTTGTGGGTGTTAAGCTAGTGTTGCTCTACATGGGCAGAAGACGACATGGCGATGAGATGTTATTGATTAATTTTTCAACTGTCTTTATATCTTATCTTATCTATAACTCTTATAAAGATAAATCCTATATTAGATAAATTTTCTTCTCATACAAGTTGTCCACATATGCCTACCCCAACTTGCTTAGGATAAAAGGCCATGTTGTTGTTGTTGTTGTTATACAAGTTGTCCACACATCATTTCCCACCAAATGACCCACTAATTATTCTATCTGTTCATGCAAGGTATTCACAATATTCCCCGCTAAATCAATATAAGGTGTCCACAACATTACCCACTAAATCCATATCATTCATTACGAATTACAAAAAATACCCATTTCACCTCAATCATTTGAAATACTAGAAATCTTTAATCTATTAATGTACAAATCATCTACATAAGCTATTTGTTCATCACCCACTCCTCTATAATGTAATCAATATTCTATTGGTTTTTCTTTTATTAGCTTACCGAGTTTTTACCAGATCTAATACAATAAAATAGCATGTAAGTCAAATTCAAATATATGCATACGTGTGTGCACAATATCTATAGTAATTCTATGTATTATAATAGATTTATGTTTTAAAAAAAATCCCATGGTAACATGCGGGGTCATAGTACTCCAATAACGATAAACCCCACTACCTACTTTTTTTTTTTTGTGATCTCATGAAGCCACATCATCGAAGGCTCTCACAAGTCACTGATAACCTCTAAAATCATGTTGTTGAAGTCCAAGTGTCTTCTCACATCAGCTCATATGGCACTTTGTTTCCTGACCTCTCATCTCTATCTGTCTAATACAATTTCTCCACCCATGAAACCCATTTATATCCCTTTGTCATACTTGTGGCAATGCGTAGGAAATCCACCTAGTTTCATATATGGACATGGCCTTGATTAGTACCCATCTATAAGCAAGCATCGAGTGGACAGATGGCAAGAGCCGGATCCTTTTTGTTTTAACCCCACAAAATTATAATATTTTAATATAGTAACACATTCATAACTAAATTTCGAGATACTATTCTTTTTCAACACAACACGGCATATGACGTGATAGAACATACTCCCCTGCGTCATCTACGGCCAGGTTGGGTTAGTTTTTACCCAGAGACAGTGACGAAGCCAACGGGGGGCTATGCAGGCTCCAGCCCCCCCTTACTGGCCATGGAAACATAGCGCTCCCCTTAAGCCCCCCTACGCCATGGAGGAGGAAGAAGAAGGAAAGAAGGGGCTGGAGGAAGAAGAAGAAGAAGCAGCCCCCCTTGGGATATTCCTGGCTTCGTCGCTGCCCAGAGACAACACTAACCGGACCATGTACGGCTACTCCGAGCTCCCATCGGCTGCCAGAGCCGGAGTAGAGGCTCTTCTCAGTCGGGACGATAGACTGTTGCTTGGAGCTAGACGCCGCATTCCAAATCAGAAGAGAGCATCTGACCTAGGCGTAGGTGACTTACCGTCTTCAGATCCGGCGTGGAGCGGGCGGATCAAGGCAGCTTCCTTCGATCCGGCATGGGGATCAGAGGTCTTTAGGTCCATCACCGCGGTGACCTAGGCTTTTCACCTTCCTCTTCGCCAATGGCCGATGCAGGGATGGGGCCGCCGGCGGGGCGAGGGGAAAAAATAGAGGGGGCACTCTCATTCAAACTATCCACCCGTCACCTTCGGTGCCTATTGGGGGCTGCCGGCGACCTGAATTGTTCTTGACATGCCTGTTAGCATTTGCATATATATATCTCAATTGTTTGGGAAGTCCTACGTTAAGGATTTGATAACTGTATAAAATGATGAGGTGACTAATCAGCGACAACCCAAATATATATATATATCCGCTGAGTTCCTAGGATTAGCCGCCGCACTGACTTCCTCGCCGCCGTAGCCGCCGCGCTGACTTCCTCGCCGCCGTAGCCGCCGCGCAGACTTCCTCGCCAGCCTCTTCCTTCCCTGCATGCGACCTCCCATGGCTGGGTATATCTGAATAGCCAGCTTAGGTTGGACGTTACGTGACCAGGAAAGAACTGGAGCTGGCTTTATTTGTTTCAAATTTTTAGCTCCTTTGCAACGTACCGACGAAAATCTACTTTCCTTCATCCTAAAATAAATTTACATCTTGTTTTTTGAGTAGTTTGATGACTCAGAGTACAAAAATAATATCAACATTAGATCTCCAAATAATTAAGTTTATTATAAAAGTATACTATATGCTCAATCTAATGATACTTACTATACGTCATAAATATATATTACTATACTTTTGTATAATTTTGTTCAAACTTTAAAAAGTTTGACTCTTGAAAAGTGATATGTGTATTTATTTTCGGATAGTGAGTATACATATGTAAGATACGATCACATTGTATGTAGGGATACGAAACACAAATGGATTTCTGAATTTTTTGGCACTTGTATCCATTAAAACGTCTAATATGGGTATTCATAACCTTTCTAATATGGATGCGAAATGGTTATAACCAAATTCATTTTTCAATATTTTTCTTTAATTATTATCTGATTCCAAATCCATATTGGACGATATTCTATGGTATTCATATACTCCCTCCGTTCTGGATTAAAGTGCATTCTGGTTATTCTTAGACAAAATAGGACAGATGACAATAGACGCATGTATCCCTCACTTAATTTCCTAATATAATTAAGTCTAATCCCATTTGACATGATTAAAGGGAGCAATCTAAGTTCCCTTATATAAAATAAGAAGAAAACAACAATCAGCCAATCATACACTATTTTTATTAAGAAAAAAATATCTTTATGTTTTTTAAATGTATTATATGTAGAGACACCAAGCAAATATTAAATATACTTTAATCCAGGACGGAGGAGTACGCAGAAAAAAAGGTAAGCAGGTAGCTGCACCACCGCGGCGGTGGATGGCGCTAGGGATGCCTAGTCCAACAGTGCACGGCACGAGGACTTGATGCGCTAAAGGCCGTGGTGATACAGCTCCACGAGGTTTGGTGCTGAAGGTGGTTGTGGGCGTTAGCTTCTTGTTGCTCTGAAGGGGACATGATGTCAATTGGTGATGAGATGTTGTTGATCAATTTTTCAACTGTCACTATACATGAATGGAACTCGATCGATTGGCGCCCATTTTATAAGCAAGCACCAGACGGCGAGAGCTGGATCTTTTTTGTTTTAACCCCCCAAAATACTAATATTTTTTTTGAAAAATAAAATTTTAATACTCCATCTGTTCTAAATTGTAGTTTATTTTGACTTTTTTGGTACATGCATTTTACTATGTATTTAGACATATTATTTATCTAGATACATAATAAAATATATGTATAAAAAATCAAAATGAAATGCAATTTAAAATGGAGAGAGTATTTTAATAATAACACATTCATAACTAAATTTTCAGACACTACTATTCTTTTTTCAACACAACACAACATATGGCATGACAACTATTGGATTGATTTTTCAACTGTCGTTCATGTTTCATACATGGATGGGCCTCGATAGATTGGACCCTATTTTATAAGCTAGCATCTAGCGGACTAATGGTGACTACTGGGCCTTTTTTGTTTTAACCCCCAAAATTTATTTTAATAAGAACACATTCATAACTAAATTTCAGACACTATTTTTTTTTCAACACAACACAACATATGACGTGACAAATGAACGTGCTCTCTTCATCCTAAAATAAGTGTACATCTGACATTTTAAGGAGTCACGCAACCAAATCTATAGAAAAATGCTAATGCTAAGAGTTATAATATTAAACACTCATCATTAGATTAATCATATCACATATTTTTAATACTACAGTTGACTTTAGAGATATAAATGTTAATACTAATTTTTATACATCTAGTTAAACTTGAGATTGTTTGATTAGATCTCTAGGAGTTTATGTTTCTTTTATCTTAGTTGTGCCGGTAGTTTGGTAGAGCATCTTTAATAGTTTGGTATTTTTTCTTTGTCATTTGTTATAGTTTGCCAACTCCCAAAATGAAATGAGGAGGAGAAAAAAAAGACATCTTCAAGAGTTTTGCATTTTTGACTTTGCATTTACCAAAATATGGACCCAACTGATGTATTTGGCGCGGGAATTTGGCATCTACGCGCGCTCGGTCACGGTCGCGGGCTTTTCTTCGCACTCTTCTACGCGCGGTCGAAGGAGTGCGCCACCGTTCGCTGCTGCCATGGAGATCGGTCTCCAACGTCGCTCCTTGCCCTGCTGATCCACGGACGCCGGTGCAACAGTCCCTGGTCGTTGCCCTGCCGATCGACGAGAACGCCAAGTACCTGCTCGTTCCCTGGCGATCCACGAGCGCTTCGAGGTCCATTCCACAAACATGTCGCTGCAGCAACAGACCAGCAGCAATAAAGCATAGGAACCTGGAGAATGTCATCGTGATGTGCAAGTGATGCGTGCCGATTTGCACAAAACATTTGTCGCATTCAAGTCTAATGAACATGGCGACAAAACAAAACATCACCTGACACCCATAAACGTTGTGCTGCAGGCAATCAGTTTGCCGGCCGGCAGCATCTTCTCTGTCGCATTTTCATGATGACCAGCAGAAGCTGTCCGTCGCCACCACAAATCTTCTCTGTCGCGCGGGATCACCGCGGGAGAAGCGGGCGCACACGTTTGCCAAGCCGAATCAACTGTGCATATATGCCAAGCGGAGCCAAGCATTTGTCAAGTTAACTAAAATGGCAATCCAATTTATAAAACTGTTAGAGGGATGATTTTTAGAATTTTGACAAAAAACAAGAATGCCAAACAAGAATACAAAACTGTTAGAGATGCTCTTAGTAGTCGATGCGGGCAGATGAAGGTAGGTCTGTGTAGAGTTTTTTTCTCTTCAAGTTGTTGTGTGCTCTGAAACTACCTCTAAATTCTTGTATTTCCGTTGATGCAATGGAAATTTAGATCACCTCAACTTGCAAAAAAAATTGCAAACGATGACCCTATTCTGGTGTGCTGGATGGAGCTACGCGTTGAGCATGCCGGCTCAAATCAACGGCGGCTAGTCCCCTTCTTTGCTCAATAATAAGAAAATCTCTTCTGAAGTTACAATCGTATCTATTTGGTCATTGTGCATAAGTAGGAACTATATGCTTCTAAAAATACACCTAAATATTGTTGTTAAGAAGCCTGCTAGCATTTGTATCTCGAAATAGTACAGATTTAAAGATCTGGTAACTATAAAATGAGGTGAATCATCAACGACTATACAACTACTAAATGGACATGGTGAGCTATCAACCTGGCTATATCCTCCATGGTTAGGTGTTGTGTTTGTTGTACGTAGCCAATGCAAATGCACCAGAACAGTTTGCGTAAACAATTGCTACTAGTGCTCCTTTGCCGACTTGACACTTGTTGTCTCCGATTATTAGGTGAAACCCTAGCTAAAGCTAAAGTTGCACGTACGTGACCGGGAAAGAACTCGAGCTGGCCTTACTCGTGTCAAATTTTTAGCTCTGATGTAAATGTACGGACAAAAATATACTTTCTTTGTCCTAAAATAAATTTACATCCCATTTTTCAAGGACTTTGACTAAAAATATTGAAAATAACATTAGCATTTAGATCTCCAAATTGTTAAGTTTATTATGAAAGTATACTCTATATATACTCAATCTAATGATACTTATTATACTATATACATATATAAGTATATTCTTTTACTTGAACATTAAGAAAATTGACTCTCAAAAAGTGAGATGTGCATTTATTTTCTGATGGAGGGACAAAAACACGATCTACTTGTAGGTAAGGATAGAAAACAAAAATGGATATCCTAATTTTCCAACATTCGTATCGATACCCGTTTCCAATATAAATACTAAATGCTTATATCTGAATACTTGTTTTCTACCATTTTTATTTGAATTTCTTCACTTGACCTGCTATTTTATTAGATATTATTGATTGTAACTTAGTTTACTTTGGAGATTTTTAACAAACTTATAACTTGTATCAAAATATTTTTAGAAATATACTTCATTTAGTTTACTTTGGTTAGTACTAGTAGTAAATTTTAAGCGATTTTTGCCCTGGGACATCACGAAAACACGTATTATGCTGGAACACACCGCCAACGGGAGAGTTTGCCCAAAGACATTGTAAAATCGTGTATATTTGTTAGGACACACCGCGACGATTATTTTATTCATTTCTCAGTTTTAAAGAGAGAGAAGGTAGGGAAAATGTTCTAATTGCCCTTATCTTCAACCTCAGGCTGTTCACTAAAATTTGCCGCAACACACTCTTACGAGAAAGAGCATGGGCTGGCCGCGGCGCCGGGGAGCTTGCCCATGGGCTGGCCGCGCCGACGGGGAGCTCCGCCCCATGGCTGGCCGCGTCGCCGGGGAGCTCTGCCCGATGGCTGGCCACGCCGCTGGTGAGCTCCGTCCCTGGGCTGGCTGCACCGCCGGGGAGCTCGCCCATGAGCTGGCTGCGTCGTCGGGGAGCTCCGCCCCATGGCTGGCCGCGTCGGCGGGGAGCTCCGCCCCATGGCTGGCCACACCACCGGGGGAGCTTCGCCCTTGGGCTGGCCGTGCTGTCGGGGAGTTCGCCCATGGGCTGGCCACGCCGCCGGCGTGCGGGCAAGTTCCCATAGTGACGGCACGGGCGAGAGCACGTAGCAGCTGGGCAGGAGGGCGTGCGCGGCGGCCAGTAGGTGAGCGAGCACGCATGGGCGCAGCGCCGCGAGGCAAGCTCCCATGGGTGGCGGCGCTTGGTGGTGTGAGGTCGCGGGCTCAGCAGCCAGCGGCAGCGCGGATGGGCGAGCATGGTAGCTGGCACGCGAGCGCGGCGCGCTAGCAGGTGTAGACGGCGGGTGCGACGAGCACGGTGGCGCTGACGAGCGCCCTCGGCGCCGACGGACGATATGTCACAGAAAAAATGAGTGACCAGCTTGAGGTTGAAGACGAGGGGCAATTATGATATTTTCTCTACCTTCTCTCTCTTCAAAAGTGAGAAATGAATAAAATAATTGCCACGGTGTGTTCTGATAAATATACACGATTTTGTGATGTCTTTGGGCAAACTCTCCCGTTGGCGATGTGTTCCAGCATAATACGTGTTCTCGTGACGTCCCAGGATAAAAATCGCCTAAATTTTATTTATGTATGTTGAATTTAACAATATATACTTTGAGTTGAATTGAGTAAATATCTTTACAAAAATACG